>APFE030334478.1:91769-121735 GCA_000404065.3 Pinus taeda | reverse complement strand
TGATTTATGAGAAGGAAATGTTGGCAATACTACCTGCACTTAAGAAATGGTGACCCTACCTAATGGGAGGATACTTCAAGGTAAAAACAGATCATGATAGTCTTAAATACTTTTTAGAACAAAGATTATCTTCAGAAGAGCAGCAAAAATGGGTCACAAAGATGTTGGGTTATGACTTTGAAATCATCCACAAAGAAGGGAAGCAAAATGTTGTGGAAGATGCACTCTCAAGAAAGGATGAGGATGTGGAAAGATTTCTTTGCGTCATTTCTATTATCCAACCAGATTGGATAAACGAAGCAAGGGATGAATGGAAGAATGACGAGGAAGTGTGGGCACTCATTCAAAAGATACAACAAGATCCCAGTACATCTGATACATTTATATGGAAAAATGATTTGTTATGGTATAAGGATCAGGTATACCTATGTAAGCATTCCCAACTCAGACAAAATTCTCTTAGGGAATTGCACACCTCTCCCTTAAGAGGGCACTCAGGATTTATAAAAACCTACTACAGGGTTAAGAAGGATTTTTTTTGGGATGGCCTTAAATCGGATATTCAAAAGTTTGTTTCGGAATGTTTGGTTTTCCAAAAAAATAAACTTGAAACAATTAAGACTCTAGGACTATTACAACCTTTATCCATTCCAAGCCAACGTTGAGAGGAGGTTTCAATGGATTTTATCACAGGTTTACCCAAGTCCGAAGGAAAGAGTGTTATCATGGTGGTAGTGGACAAACTTACCAAGTATGCACACTTTTGTGCATTATCTCATCCATTTAAAGCGAGTACAGTTCATACTGCATTTATGGAAACGATTCAAAAGCTACATGGAAACCCAAAGAATATTGTAAGTGACAAAGATCCCATTTTCACTGGAAATTTTTGGACAAAATTATTTTCTTGTCTTGGTACTCAGTTAGCTCATAGCTCATCTTATCATCCTCAATCTGATGGGCATACTGAGATAATAAACAAATGTTTGGAGGGATATCTTCGTTGCTTTGTATCTGATAAACAAACATAATGGGTCAAATGGTTGCCTCTGGCTAAATGGTGGTATAAAACTTCCTTCCATACTACAACAAAAATGAACCCATTTATGGCACTTTATGGATATCATCCACAATCACATCATATTTAAGAGAAACTTCTATGGTTCAAGCAGTGGAAGATCACATCGAGCATCAGCAACAAGTTCTCCAGCTCTTAAAGGATAACCTCACCTTAGCACAGAATAGAATGAAAGAGCAAGCAGATCAACATCGCAGTGAAAGAAGTTTTGATGTAGGTGATTGGGTATTCCTACAGCTATAACCATATAAACCAATGTCCCTCAAGCAAGCTAAGAAGGATAACAAATTATCACCAAAGTATTATGGTCCGTACAAGGTGTTGCAAAAGATAGGTACTATGGCATACAAATTGGAGCTTCCTGCAGCTTCTCGAGTGCACCCAGTTTTACATGTTTCATGCTTAAAGAAGGTTATATGTGACAAGCTTCCAGTTCAAACAATATTTGCCCAAAAACTGGATGAGGAAGGAAAAATCATATTGACTTGAGCAATCAAAGAAACAAAACGTCGACAGCACGATAATAGATTTCCATTTCAGAGTATTCATCAAGTGAAGAACTGACCCGTTGAAGATTCCACAGGGAGGATGAGAATTTTATACGAACGGCACCAGAACTACTCAAGCCGCAAGGACAACACTTTTTGAAGGAGAGGGCATGTTAGGCGTCCCTATAAATTATTAGTGATCCCCCCATTTACTATTGTCGTTTGTATCCCTTATGTTATTATTGTCCATTTTCCCATATTGTTATTATTGTGCCCCATAAATCCCTCTATTGTTATTTTTGTTGCCTTTATATTATTATGTCTAGTCTGCTTGGTATATGTGACCCCTTAGACTCCTATTAGATAGAAAGGAGGTTTTGTCATTTGAATTCTCATCTAAGAATTGTTCATTTGTGTAATGTAAAGAGGTTCCCCCTCGAAGAGCTTATTTCTTAAGCCGTTATCTATCTTTTCTATCTTTTTTGTGAGCTAGTTTCATAACATACAAGTTCCTTTGTATTTTCTTTTGCCTTTGATTGTCTTTTTCGCCCACTTGCAAATAAAAATTATGTTTTTTTTCTCTTTTTTTTCTTTTTTTTTTTTTTACTCTCTTTTTTGAAAACACTTAGGCAGCCTCAGAGAGGTTTTCACCCTAGATTTTTTCCCTGGGGGCCTCAAGAAAGGTTTTCACCCAGGTATCTTCTTATTCTTTTTTTTTCATTTTTTTTCATCATTGGGCTGCCTCATGAGGTTTCAACCCAAAGATGGGACTCAGGCACCTCATGGAGGTTTTCACCTGAATCCTTATTCTTTTTTCTCATTTTCAACCTGATGAGGGAGGAGTTGGAACTTGCTCCACCATCATCACTGTCTTATTGATATTTTCAATGAACTCTTGTTTTGATAAAGTCCTCTTGTACATTTTTAATCAATGTCCATTAACAAGAAAAAAGATGGCTTCTTCATCTATAGTTCTAATTTTCATTGAGCCATTATCATGGCATCTTTCCACCACATAAGGTCCGAGCCATCTTGTCCTTAGCTTGCCCTTGAAGTCTTTATACCTAGAATCATATAACAATGCCCAATTGCCCTCTTGAAATTTCTTCTCCTTAATATGTCTATCATGCTATATCTTCCTCTGAAGCTAAACTATCTCTGTATGTAGGAGGGCCTGCATTCTGAATTCATCCAAGCCATTCAAATGGAACAATATTTCTTTCTATGCATGACTAAGATCCAAATCTAGTTGGGCTTCCATCCTCAAAGTGTTATATTCAAACTCAATGGACAACAAAGCCTTTTTCCCATAGACCATCTCATATTTTGTAAATCTAGTGGTGGTCTTCCCTGTTGTATTATAGGCCCAAGTGGCCTCAACTACTCTCCCTACTCAATCCTTCCTACTGCTACTCACTACCTTGGTTATGATGCTCTCCAATTCCTTGTTAGTCACCTCCACTTGCCCATTAGCTTGTGGATGAAAAGGAGTGGAGGTCCTATGCTTGATTTTGTGATGGCTGAGTAGTTCTTCAATCATGTTGGAGGTAAACTGGCTACCTTGGTCTGTGACTAGCTCTCTGGGTTACCCAAATTTGTAGAATACATTCTCCCTTAGGAACTCAACCACCTTCTCTTCTGTTGCTACCTTAATCAGCTTGGTTTTAGCCCACTTAGTCAAATAATCAGTGCACACAATAATGTATTGTTTTTGCTTTGAAGGAGGGTTGACAGGCCCAATGAAGTCCATGCCCCACTTGTCAAATGGCTCAAAAGTCACTTGAGTTTGTAGGGGAATTTCATCTCTTGGAGTAGGCTTTCCCATCCTCTGGCACCGATCACATTGACTAATGTACTTTTTCACATCCTAATGAAGAGTGGTCCAATAATAACCCGCTTGTAACACTTTGAATCTTGTCCTCTTTGCTACAAAGTGACCTCCACAAGGCCCATCATGACAGGTCAGAAGGATGTCAAAAACTTCTTCTTCCCTTACACACCTTCTCAAGATTTGATCTGGACCAAGGTTGAAAAGATTGCCCCCAATCCAGGTGAAGGGGGCGCTTTTCCTAATTATCTCACTCTTTTCTTTGGAGGGCAAATTTGGTGGGAACTGTGCTGATACCGAATAGTTTTCTATATCAGCAAACCATGGGGAGAGAACTGAAATAGAAAAAAATTGCTCGTTTGGTAACTGGTCATCCACCATTCCTTCTTCACCTGTAGGCAGATTCATCCTAGATAGAAAGTCTGCAACAACATTTTCCTTACCAGACTTATCAACAATAGTTAGATCAAATTGTTGTAATAAAAGCAACCATCTTATAATTCTAGCATTCACATCTGGTTTTTTCATTAAATATTTGATTGTAGTGTGGTCAGTATGCACAAATGTTTGGTAGCCTATAATGTAATGCCCAAATTTCTTTAATGAATGCACAACAACGAGGAGTTACTTTTTGGTCACAATATAATTTAGCTCAGCCTTTGACATGTTCTTACTGATAAAATAGATGGCATAGGGCAATTTCTCCTCTCCCTGACCTAAGGATGCTCCCATGGCTTTGTGTGAGGCATCAATATGAATATGAAAAGGAAGGGCCCAATTTGGGCCTCGAAGAATTGGTGTAGTGGTTAACTTACACTTTAAAATGTCTAAGGCCTCTTGATAACTTTTTGACCATATACACTTAGAATCTTTGCCCAATAACCCAAATAAAGGAGAGGCCAACTTACTGAAGTTGTTTATGAGCCTTCAGTAGTATCCAGCTAACCCAAAGAAACTCCTGACATCCCTCTGCTTTCATGGAGGTGGGACCCTTTGGATGATTGTTATTTTGTTTGAGTCCACCTACAGTCCTTGTTGAGATATTGAATGACCTAGCATGGTCCCTTCAGTCATTAAGAATTCAAATTTTTCCAGACTGAGAGACAGGTTCATTTCAATGCATTTGTGCAATACTTTGCCTAGGTTAGTCAGGGCTTCTTGAAAATCACAACCATAAGGTGTAAAATCATCCATATAGATTTCCACCGCATCATGTACTAATTCGGCGAAAATACTCAAGACTGCTCTCTGGAAAGTGGCAGGAGCATTGCATAAGCCAAAAGGAAGGACCCTATAGGCAAAAGCACCCCAAGGACAGGTAAATGTGGTCTTGTTATGGTCTTCTGGCTAGATTTGTATTTGGTTATACCCACTGAATCCATATAGGAAAGAAAAAAACTTCTTCCCTGCCAAGCCATCTAGCACTTGGTTAATGAAGGGTAGGGGAAAACGATCCTTCTTTGTGGCTTTGTTCAACTCCCTGTAATTGACACAAATCCTCCACTTACCATTTTTCTTGGGAACTAACACTAAAGGAGAGACCCACTCACTGTCGGAGATAGGGTAAATGAATCCTGCATCTAGCAGTTTTTGAAGTTCTTCTTTGACTATATCTTTAAGAGTTGGATTCATCCTCCTTTGTAGTTGTCGGACCAACTTGCAACCTTCTTTGATGTATATGTGGTGAGTACACACTGAGGGGTGTACTCCCTTCATTTCCTTATAACTCCAAGCAAAGGCTTCTAGGTTTTCTCTCAAAATGTTGCATAGCGTTTCCTCTTCAAGAGCAGAAAGAGATGGATTAATTTTAAAAGTTTTCTCTTGCCAGAATTCTATGGTTTTGACACTGAGTGGGTTGGAATCGGCTAAGCATAAGTCAACTGGATGATTGTTCTGGGTTTCCCTTACTTCTTCTTCTAATGGTAATGAACTAGGAGTTGGACTTTGGATAAGGTGTACAATTAAGTCATCCTCATCTTATTGTCCTCCCCCTATGGTTTCTTCCAAAGCATAAAGTTGGGGTGAATAAACCTCATCTTCTTCCTCCTCCTCCAACCATAAGGGTAAATCATGCTCTAGAGAAGGTTGAGCAGGAGGGTATAGGACTAACTGTCTGGAAATATGCCCATTCTTGATGGTCATATTCCTAGCTCTACAGCTAATGTAAGCATCGATTGTGGCCAACCATGGCCTCCCAAGGATGAGAGGGTAACCAGTAAGCTTAGCCTTAGGCTAGAGAACTAGAAAATCTGTAGCGTACGCCTAGGAGTCAATGGAGACCATCATATCCTCCACAAATCCCTGAGGGGTGACTGTGGAACGGTCTACATGTTGCAGAACTATTGTGGTCTTCCTCAATGACCCTTGGAGGCTGATCTTGAGCATGGTGTCCTTGGTTATCACATTAATGGAAGCCCCTAGATCGATTAGAGTGTGTGGGACGATGGTGCCATTGATGTGCACATCTACTATAGGGCTTCCAGGGTCCAAATATTTTGGACATATTACATGGCCCATCATTAAGTTGGACAGTTGCCCAATGACATTAATGATAGGAGCGTCCATTTTTCTTCTTCCTTGATGCTTGAAGAATTTCTCCTTAGTCGACTTATTGTAAATGGGAACATCTTTTATTGCCCAAAGAAGGGGGATCTTTACAAATAGATTTTTCAATTCTCCCAGAAGTACAATTTCTTCTGGGGTAGGCTGGAGTGGTTGGGCTAATATCTCAGGAAAGGATGGATTTAATTTAAGGTTTCTTTCCTCTCATTCTTCCTCAACCTCCTTATGTGGAGAGGGAGGTTGGTTATATAGGAGAATTATCCCAGATCTTAGGTTGATCTCCTGGATTTCTACAACATAAGCTGGGTATGATATCTCTTCATTGTATACTTGTTGAGCCTGCCTATTGTTCAGGTTTGGATTTGGCTGGGCAGGCATCTGGGGTTGCTTGGGTGGAGCAGAGTGTAGGAGTTGTGGTTGGGTAGGTGGTGGATGCAATAGAGCTAGAGCATTGTTGTATTGGGGCCTCCACCCCTGGAGTGGGGTATTGCACTGAGGTTGTTGTGGAACATAAGGTTGAAATGACTGGCTGGCTGGCTAGGAATGGTATTGAGATGCATATGACCAAGGATTGGGTGTAGACCAGGAAGGATGAACAGGGGGTCCCCAAGAAGGTATAGTTGTGGTTTGGTTGGGGTTATAATATGCATGGGATGATCCTTGCATACCCTGCTGGTATGGTCTAGGCTCAGGAGGTATCATTTGGTTGATGTAAACAAAGCTGCTCAGTGACCCCTTGTTATAGACATATTTGGGCACATCAACCCCAAGCTTACATCTTGACGTATTAGGGTTCATCAACCCCTAAAATGGTTGCTTTATGCCCTAAAAGAAGTAAGTCATCTAAATGCCTCATTCCCCAAAAGTTTCATCTCAAAAATCATCCAAAAAGTGCCTAAACTGAACCATATCTGAAAGCCTTGTGTTAGGGTGAGATGCATCTCACCTGCTACATTGACAAAACATTATGCATCGTAGTTTTTCCCTTTAGTAAGTGTGACAGGAAAGGTTGGACATATTTCTAGGACAGTTTGTTAGTTGGTTGCTCATGGAATCTTTTAGAAACTTCTTCGGTGCCACTTGCCTCTTTGAATTTGCCCAAGGATCACTAAGGGAACTAGGAAGCCATCTCCAACTCCCCTCTCTTGTGGAACTAATTTCAACAAATGGAATGACATTCATCATCCCCATTGATGACTCACCCTCTTGTAATCATCTATAAAAGGATCTCCCAACCAAGAGATCAGGAGGTTGAATTGTTGTGAATTGTAAGGAAGTGCTGCTAGTTTTAGTATTTAGGAGAGAGTATTGCATTGTTGTTGGTGTGTTCTTGCTAATTCATGAGGTGAAGAAGGATTGAAGTTGGGAGGATGGCACTGGATCAGACAAATGGGTTGTAGTTCTCCTTATTATTAATAAAGTTCTTCGAGATTTTTCCCAATTGATTGTGTTAACTGTAAATGCTTTCAGTTGTTCAATATATTTCTGATTCTATAATGTTTATGTTGTGATAGATCACAATGCTCTGACAAGTCTTTATTGTTGTAGTTGTGCAGGTACTATAGGTTCAGCCAAAGGAGAGGGAGATCAAGTGAGGATCAAGCGAAGGTTCCAAGTTGGTCCTCTACAATCTTTCTCTTATCTATCACTCGTAGGAAAGATCAGCTACCAAACCTAAAGGGTTAGTCGTTCGACAAGACACTAATATTCCCAGAAACAAATTGGTGACTCCGCTGGGGAGCACATGATTGTTTGTTGCTATTGGTTGTTCTATGTTGAATTGTATAAACTATAGACATAGTCTAAATCTAGCCAGGAAGCTTTCGAGCCGCTCTTGTTATGCAATTGCGTAGTAGATAAATGTTGTTTCAGTCAATCTCTGGTTTAGCTTATGAATTAAACATTTGATTTGCAAACACATCTAGATGCCCTAACCTCTTAGGAAATTCCATTATACTTTTCTTATCATTGTTCATCAAAACCAAGCTTGATCCATTGAAAATTTCTGCAAATTTGAGCCAAAACCATTTTCAGAAGCGCTCCCTGACCATCGCACTGTCTTTCATTGTGACTTAATATGCATCTCACCTCTCGAGTGTGCAAAGTGCGATGCATCTAACTGTCTGCAAAGGCCAGGTGCGATGATTGACTGAACTCAATTTCCCATCTATTTACAATAGGATTGGTGAATGTTTTTGGGTGTTTGTCTTTCATTTACAATCCTTTGTCAAAAGTAGTGATAGTCGATTTGTCGCTTTCGATAGAAAAAGTGTCGTAAAGTCTTCCATTCTCATAAAAAAAGTGAAGTGCCGCAAAATCATCCTTCATAGCTTATCGATTAAACTATTTTGATGCATTTGATTTGATTTGAGTTTGTTCTAAGTGTCAAAAAGATATTTCTTCAAGTTTGAAAGTGTCGTTTTGAGTCTTCCTTTCCCTCTTTGAAGACAAATTGTTGAAAATTGTCATTTTGAGTAAAACATTTTGAGTCATTACTGCATTTAGTTTTCCTTTTTGAATCATTCACATTAAGGAGAGCTAAAAACAAATACATGCATTTTCATTTAGCATTTTGTTTTGTGTGCAAAAAGATGATTTAGGGAAATTACATTAGTGAGCGCTCTTTGTTGTTTGCTTTAAAAGCACTTCTATGCTCTATCCTTTGTAGTTAGGATATTCATTGGCCAAACAAATAGAAAGATTATTTATCATTGTAGATTGCATATTTAGGAATTTCATATCATACATCACATGGTGAACCATCAAAGGAAAACTTTTAAGAAAGATCAACTTTAAAATGAACTTCAATGAACTTAACAATGCTTTGGAATCTAACGCAACATATTTAAAGGTCCAAGCTAGAGACGTGTTCTGGCATCCTTAAACCTAGTGGCTATCATTTTCATTGAAGGTTGGGTGATTCCTCCTCTTTCATATGACAAGTGCTAGTACGAACTTGTGCTCCCCGTACCATCATGTATATATTGGGAGACCACAATAGGCTTAAATCCTTTATCCATAGGAATTGAGTCTTTCTCCTTATTGATCGCAATGCACTAAACAAAACATTCGGGAAGATTGACTGCCATACATAAGTCCTTGGTAATTTCTCTTTAATTTATCACCAAGGTGTATATTGCGGTTTTGTGATTGGTCTGGTAAACCTTTTTGTCTATATTATCCAGAGTAGTCACTTTTGTTCCTTTTCGACTCTCTAAAAGAAAAGGTCCATCTGAGCACTTGTCCTTTCAAGATCATTAAAAATCGAAGGCGACTAGAGTCATCTTTAGCTTTTTCTCGACTCTTTAAGACTGAAAAGGCAAAGTTGTGTCCAAGTGTCATTAAAGTAAATCGCCACGAAATAATATCATTTTCCCTTAGTTGATTTTTAAGTTGATCAAGTAATCTGCAATCATGGAAGAAAGTCAATCAAAACCCCATCATTCACGGAGATTAGCGAGTCAACCGTCTTTGCCTCCAGAATCAAAACCAATTCGGACAAAGCAGTATCGTTTAACTGATTCTAGTTCATCTGGTTTATTTGGAACATTCGTTTCAACATCGTCAGAGACTCCAGTTACTCCAATTATTTCTGGTACATCCACCTTTAAAGAGGAAGTTTCGCAGTTACCAGAGGACATTAGAACTAATCCTAGTGTAATGGTAAACACTTCTGAACCTGAAACAATTCCATTTAGAGTTGGTCTGGAACCCATCCTAGTTCAAACTGAGGTTACATTTGAACTATGAGGTGTTCAAGAACCTCCCTTTGAGACTAAAGTTCATTTACATGAACATTTGGACTTTGAATTTCAGTATCCAGAAGTTGTCACCCCTCTAGCATCTATCACTGCTGAAACTACACCTTCTTCGGCTCCAGAAATCTTTTACGAACCTGATGGTCAACCTCTTCCACCTGGTCTGATTATTATAGAGGAGATATTATAGGATCCTCCATCTGACACCCCGGTTCATTTTGGAACTAGGATAATTTGTATCTTGTTACTCCTCAGTTTGCTTCCTTTAATCCTGCTTCATCACGAGTTCATGTCGAATTGTTAGGAGATTTTTTGGATAAGTTAACCATGTTTGAACAACCATCAACATCTAGGAATGTATCACTTGATGCAGCTATGGTAGAATCTTCTGCTACCACTCATTCAATATTTATTGGTACACCTGAGTCACATCTATATGGTGCATCATCTGCTTTGGTTGGTTACCAATCACTAGCTAGAACCCACTCAGGGTTTGCTTCGGCACCATGGTCTACTCCCAATTACTCGTCCTAAATTCCATCTGGTTTTTCTCACATGGAAACTCAGCAATTTGATCCTGCATATCAGTATCAATATGGGAAAACTAGTTATCAGAGACCGATATATCCTTTAAACATTGGACTACTACCATATGGAGAGTAGTATGCTTACTCACCATTTCCTCCTTTTTCGGGGGGACAACCATATGAGAGTTTCCCACAGTATTCGGGACAAATTGGAATTACATCTAGTGGTTGGATACCGATACTGCCAGATCAGCCAAGGGTTGTATATCAAACACAACTAATCCAACCTGTGTCGAATATTCCCACTACACCTACTGTTACGACTGTGCCGCAGTCACAAGCACAACCTGTTGCGTCTCAACCTCAACCTGTTCCTTCTACCTCACAACCTCAGGTTTCAAGGAAAAAGGCTCCAGTTTCTCAGGTTGTTATACAACAACCACTTGTTTATGGGGCTCAACCGCAATCTCAGGTTAGTGGTCCTTTATCCAGAACAACTCAGGCACAAACGGGTATAGTTAATCTCCAGCATGGTCAATATTTTGGTATTGGGCAGCAGCAAATGGTCCAACAACCGTGGTTGTTGCAATATCAACAACCCTAATTCCAGCAAACCAACCCCAGTTTGGACTTGGTTCACAAGCTCAAACTGGATTTGGTCAATATCAAGCCTACTGAGGACCTGGACAACAAGGCTTTGCAGGTTATGGATAGTCGTGTTTCCAAATTGGTTATCAACAACCTCCCTATACTAGTTATGTCCAACAACCTTATCAAGGATACCAGGCATAGATGCCCTATGCTAGCATGTAAATACCTATTGCTCAGGCGATTCCATCCTATCCTAGGTATGCTCCACCTAACCTGAATCAACAGTTGCCATTTGTAGCAACTCTAGAACTACCAGATTTGAACTGACTTACAAATGATCCAATTGCGTATGCCCCTTGGTGGCTAGTGATTCCACATAAACTCCCATATAACATTCCAAAGTTTAATGGAAATCTAGGAGAATACTCGTCGAATCATGTAATGGCTTTTCATTTATGTTGTTCATCTAACACCCTGAATGATGATTCGATTAGACTTCATGTTTTCTAGAGAATGCTTACTGGTCCAGCAGCAAAATGGTATATTGAATTACCTAGAGCTTCTTTTGATAACTTCACCATTCTTGCCACTACATTGCTAACCTACTTTTAGTTACCTATCAGGTATGAAACTAGAACATAACTTCTTACCAACTTTAAACAGACTACCTCCACTCACATATCTAATCATATTCATGAGTGGCGGTGTCGTCGTCGAATGGTAAAGACGTATGTTCCTGATCAGATTTTAGCTGAGTGGTTTATAAAGTCTTTATTTCCACATATCACTGAGGATGTGGTGAAAGGAGGAGTTGTCACAGAAGAGAAAGTCATTGCTCTTACCCAATATTTGGATCTCATTTATACACAATCAAGCACGACAAGGTTCCTAACGCCCCTAGACCAGCTTTTACCGTTCTGCCCCCTCCAAAATCAAGTAGGGACTCTCATGCCGGCAACGGCGTGATCAGTTCCTCAAGCACAATAATAGCGAGAGGACCATCTGGTCAAGCTCTTGCTATTTCTAGTCAAAATGCAAATTCATCTAAAAATACTCTTACCTCTGAGATTAATGTTGTGTCATCTGACAAGGGAAAAAATCCAAAGCAACCAGGAGGCAAGAAGAAAGGGAAAAATAATAAGAAGAAACAGGAGAATTCCACTCCTGAAAAATCATCTGAAAACCCTACTGCAACAAGGAAACCTCATTATCCATGTTTAATATGCAATGATGAGCATTTCACTAGAGATTGTGCACATCAAACTGAGGTCTCTAAACTTTTAAAGGCTTCGAATACCTCAGCGATGTTGATAGATCCTTTTCCAAACCCAGAAACACATTTGATTGCCACTGATAATGCTTCCACATCCCAAGTGCTTATGCTATCCATCGCGAATAAGCAAAATTATGTTTTGGTATCGACAAGGAATAAAGATTATGGGAATCCATCGTCGTTGAATAACTAGGCTACTGATCAACCTAATACTTCGACTACGACATCACCAGAAGTTGTTCCACTGATTATTCTTGGATTAACAATCAAGCCACGGAAGGGAGTTGTACATAAATCAAGATTTAATCCTCGTGCTCGAGCAGCCCAAAATTATAATATAGTGGAGGATCTAGCTCAATCACCTTCCGCTATGTCGACACTTGAGGTATTGCAAAATTGTCCCTCCCAAAAACAGGCTTTGTTATCAGCGATAGGTGGGATCAATCCTATGGATTCCAATCTTGTGGTCTTTAATCATACAAGATATACACCATAATTACCAGCACAACTTGCTTTCCTTATATAGGTAAAAGCCCTCAACAAAAATGTTCATCGAACCATTATTGATGAGGGGGCATCTACCTGTATTATGTCAATGAGTTGCTGGAAAACTCTTGGTTCACCACCCTTGTCACGATCACCAACAACACTAAAAGCTTTCGATGGAAGAACGTACACTCCATACGGGATTTTAAGTAGCTTGCTAGTAGAACTAGGGGGCAAAACAGTAGATATTGAAGTCAAGGTTGTTGATGGAATTCTTGATTACAATATTTTACTGGGAAGACCTTGGGTTTATGCTATGGCTGCAGTTGTGTCCACATATTTTAGAACGATTTCATTTCCCTTCAAAGGTGGAATCACAGTCATCGACCAACTAGCATTTTTTGTTAATAGTTCACAAGCTACTGGAAGCATTCCATTGATACATGGAAATTCACAATCGCTTTAAAATGTTGGAGTAGGTCTCCTAAAAGATCCTTCCTTGATGGGTACTTTTGCCCTCCTGTCTCCATCTAGTTTTGCGGAAGTGGCCATAGTGGAAACCTACAACATGATCTCCTCAACATCATCTGATTTTAAAAAGAGCTCCAACTATTTTGAGAGTGATGAACATCACGGGGTGTTTCCACCAAGCCCCATCGAATCTTTTTAGCAATCAATCTACTAGGCTTGTGCAACGAACCTGAATCCACACTCAACGAGTATTTGGGTAGATAGGTCTTTAGAATATGGCACCTCTTCTGATCCTTGGTCTCATATAAATTATACAGATGAAGGAATCATCCAATCAATGATGATAGGAGAGACGCCGTGGGAAGATTATCATTATTGTTCCCACCTTCGAGATGACAATGACGATTATTCAAAAGAACTCAATCACCCTTCGATCGTTGATTTCTTATTGAATTCTGTAAATACAGTTGATTTTGAGCGAAATCTGTCTAACATTGAAGAAACTATCTCCATAAATATTTCGACCAAACACAATGTTGTAGAAAATATTCACATCGGAAAATCTTGTTCTCCATCAAAACTAGATCATTATTGTTCTATTTTTCACGAATTCAGAGATGTCTTTGCATGGTCTTATGAAGAAATTCCAGGCATTGACTCCATCATTGTTGACCATGAAATCAAGATGTACCCAGATGTCAAACCAGTACGACAACGGCTTTGACCTGTTCATCCAAAGAAAGTCATTGCCATTAAAGCAGAAGTAAAAAAACTTTTGCGTGCTGGCATCATTTACCCTATACCTCTCACTGATTGGGTATCAAATATTGTTCCAATGACGAAAAAACAAGGAACAATTAGAGTGTGCGTCAATTATAGGGATGTAAATCAAGCATGTCTGAAGGACAACTATCCTACACCCTTTATCGACCAGATTATTGATGAATGTGTTGGATATGAAATCTTTTCATTCATGGATGGATTTTCCGGTTACAATCAAATCAATATCCACCCACAGGACCAATCAAAAACTACATTTATCTATCCATGGGGCACATTCGCATACCGTAAATTACCTTTTAGTTTGAAGAACATTGGGGTGACATTTTAGAGGGCAATGAATTATGCCTTCCATGACATCAAACACATAGTTCAACCATATCATGAAGATTTTCTTGCTCATTCGCGAAAACAGATTGATCATCCACAACATTTGAGAGCCATATTTTTGTGTTGCCGACACTACAAGATAAGACTCAATCCACACAAATGTGTGTTTTGTGTCGGCTCTGGTCGTTTGCTTGGCTTGTAGTTTCTAAAGACGAAATTCGACTCAATCCAATAAAGGTTTAGGCAATACTTGACATGCCTCCACATTCAAATCTGTTACAGATCCAGAGACTTCAAGGGAAGGCAAACTTTCTGAGGAGGTTCATTCCAAATTATGCTGAGCTAGCTAAAGTTTATACACATTTTTTGAAGAAAGGGGTACCTATCCATTGGGATCAGGTTGTACAAGCTTCCTTTGATGCTCTCATAGATTCCTTGATAAAAGCATCATTAATGTACACCCCCAACTATCAAAAAGACTATTACCTATATTTCATCGCTGCAGATACAACCATTAGTATGGTTTTAGTGAAAGAATAAGATGGAATTGAACATCCTATATATTATTTGAGTCGCAATATTAATGATACAGAAATTAAGTACTCTTACATTGAAAAATTGGCTTTAGCAGCCGTCCAAGTGGTAAATAGATTTCAGCATTATATTCTCCTTCAGAAAACTACCATTGTGTCAGATTGCAACCCTATGACATACATCCTGTCACGTCAATTGCTGGGGGGAAAATATTCCAAATGGATAGTCATATTGCAGGAGTTTGATCTAGAATTCATCAAATCCAAATCAAAGAAATATCTCGCCTTTGAAAAGTTACTTTGCGACCTTCCCTCTTCATCCAATGATTTAACATTAGAAGCATCAATCGTGGATGAGTCTTTGTTTCTGATATCGTCAAGTGATCTGTGGTATGGAGATATATTGGTCTATCTCCAGACCCAAGCTCTTAGGCCTAATACCTCTCACTCTGAACAGCAACGTATTCGATACCAAGCCAAAGATTATCTAATCATTGGTAATACACTTTATTGTCATGGTGTCGATATGATTTTACGAAGGTGCATTACGCATGAGTAGGCCGAAAAAGCTTTGAATGAATGTCATTCCGGTGCTTTTGGGGGCCATTTATCTGGTTACGCAACTGCACAAAAAATCTTATGATCTGGTTACTTCTGGCCGACCATATTCAAAGATTGCATACTTGCAGTCAGAAGTTGCCATGCTTGTCAGATTTTCGATTGTAAAACCAGATTACCACCTGCACCACTGCATCCAGTAGTTTCTATTGGCCCATTCACGAAATCGGGCATTCATTTCATGACATGTAACCCCACCTCGGCCGAGGGGCATAGGTATATTATAGTCGCTATTGACTACTTTACCAAATGGACCAAGGCGATGCCTACATTGAACAACAACGTTCAAATGGCTGCTCTTTTTTTTTTTAATCATGTAGTTTCTAGATTCGGTGTGCCACAGGCTATAGTCACAGATCATGGGTCGCATTTTTGCAATCACATGATGATCGAGTTAACTACCAAATTAGGACTGTCCCATGATAGTTCTACTCCATATTATCCACATGCTAATGGACAAGTTGAGGCAATCAACAAAGTCCTTAAGTGCATGCCGCAAAGAATGATTGGAGTCCATAAGCGGAATTGGCATTTAATCCTGTACTCAGTCCTGTGGGCATACAAGACCTCGGTGAGAAATACGACCAGATTTACGCCATTTCAGTTGGTGTATGGTCTAGAAGCAGTCTTACTAATTCAGTGTGAAATGTCATCCCTCAAGCTCACAATCTACCTGCTACTTGAAACTTCTGAAGAAGAAGCTCGTTTCTTAGAATTAATCCATCTAGATGAAACCCGTCATGACGTTGCATTGGCTAATGAAGCACATAAGAAATGCATCAAGGCACAATATGAAAAAAATGTTAAGCCTCGTGTCTTCTTAAAAGGTGACCTGGTCTTGTTTACAATTAGGATTCTAACAAATTAGGAGCAGGGAAATTTGAACCATTATGGATGGACCCTTATATCATTAAATGTGTGTTGACAAAAGGAGCCTACGAGTTAGACGATTATGATGGGATTCCACTGTTGTAGCCTCGAAACGGGTTGTATCTCAAACGTTACTATGCTTTATTAACTGTAATGAACTAATTGTACATATGCTTTCATTAAACTTTTGTGTGTTTTCTTTTAGAGTTGTCATTTCGGTTAGGTAATCCACTTCACATTTGTTGCAGATGTCAAAATTTTTGGAACCATTTGTTGGGTATGCCGACGGAGCTAGTCGTAGTACATAGAACCTATCTTCTGCAGCCTGGGCCATCTTCGCTCCAAGCGGCGAGTTAGTGAGTTTCAAAGGGATATGTATTGGTCGATCGATAAACAACATCGCTGAGTATAGCGCGTTGATTGAAATCCTCTCTAATGCCATTTCACATGGCATACGCCAGATCCTTATTAGCCTAGATTCACAACTTGTCATTCTATAGCTTACTGGTGTTTATTCCATTCGGAATCCAACCATTCATCGCATGTTCCTAAGAGTTAGGATTTTGGAAAGACATTTTGATTTCATTCAATATCAACACATTTCCATAAACTTAAACACATTGACTAATTCATTAGAAAACTATGTTTTAAATAAACATTTGCAACATATGTAAAGAAAGCATTTCATATCAACATTTGCATAGGATTTCATCACTTAGCCAAAATAAAACTCCGAAAGTCAAAATAGATAGTTGTTTATAAGTTTTCACAAATGTTTTTTGTCAAAGACAAAATTGGTCATCTGACCCAGTAACTCAAAATAAATGTAGAAAAAAATCCTAGACTAGTGTTTTTGATGATAACAGGTCACTGCCTGTGCTATCATCTGCAGGAACCTCGTCCAACGACTCGGTACATCAATGGTATGGCGTTGTAGCCTCATGGGTAACTCATCAATCCGGACATCTAGAATGCCAAGGGTCAAGTCCTCTACATGATCCTGCAACTATGCAAGGGTCTCCGCTATATCCAGATCTCTAAGGACTACCCTCCCTACAACTTCCCCCATCGGAGCATCTTCCTAAGGTGGGCGTGCCACTGGTCGTACTAGTCCAATATTTGCATGCACATAAGAGTTCGTTTAGTCTTGGTAACAATAAAAAAACACAAAAACAATAGAAAACTGAAAGGGAAGATGTGGTCAAATCATTTTACCTATAGCACTCCACTGCTCACCGGCTAGTAATGCCAAATCTGGATCACCTCGGAAATCCATCCCTGCATATGGGTACTCCCCAAACACCATCTCCTGGCAGTCGAACCACTCGAAAATGGTAGATGAGAACAAGACCTGTGACTGGCCAACATGCCTAGCCATAAGGTCCACCCATCTCTGCATCCATGGTTCTCTCAGTCCCGGCACTCCCAGTGAAATGTTCTGAGGCCACATAAGTGGGATTCTTTCCAAAGAAAAGGCAGTCAAAATGGATCCATAACCAAAATTCTTGGTTCTTCCAGTATTTACTTTGGACAATTGATCTTTCATGATAGGAAGTACTGCCTCGCACCAGTTGAACACCTTCAGTTCCAAGCATTCCAAGGCATACTACATGTAGGATCTGTTCGCTAAATGTAAGGCCACATTGCCAACCAATCTAGCAAGGGTAAAAAGAATGGTCCTCAAAGGTCGATCAGTAACATCCCAGATATTAATCTTACCATCTCTGCTAGGTTGGGATCCATCCCTGTAGAATTGACGACTGTAATATTTCACTGATTCACCCCCATGAGAAAATCTTGATAGTGAAAGAGGGGCACCACATCTCGACAAACCTGTCAGGAAATAAATATCCTCGATTGTGAAAGGAATGGATTTACCCCTAATCTGGAATACCTGGTCAATAGGATCCCAAGCATGAAGAAGATACTGCAACAAACTTATTTGTTGTCTCATGCTAGATAAGCGGAAGAACTTCAGTAAACCATAGTTCCTTAATGCATCCACTGTGCCCTAGTCATGTAAAACAATCATATCCTCCTCTTCATGTTCTCGTTCTCGCCATGAAATGACCATCTTGATCCAACAAATATCTGAAATACAAACATTAGGTGAGTTAAGATCCTTTTTTGGCAAGAAAAAGTTCAAAATTTGATGAAAAAACACTGTACAAACTTGTCCTTCTACGCCCATCGCACCTAGCCTTTGAGCAAGGTGAGATGCATACTGATTTGCTTGTTGGTACCCTAGTATGCATTGCACTTTTCGATATAGGCAAAGTGTGATGATTGGAGAACGAATTCTTCAAACCCCTGAGTCCCAAAAAGATGAGAAAACTTGCCCAGAATTGAAAAAATATGGAATGAAATTGAAGAGCATAAGGATAGCTCCTACTTGGTCCTGACGGCCTAGGAAATGGTCCCCAGGATCTCTCGCAATTGACTGATGAAATTTAGGGGGTAAACCACTTCAGAGCTCCAAAATCCAAAATTTCAAATGAAATGGTGAAAATGAAATGTTAAAACTACTTTTTATGTTTACTTTTCCAAGTACTTCAAGTAAACGTTAGTTTTAGTTCATTTTTCATCCATAAATATGTATTTTTAATCAATTTGATGGAGTTTAGAGCAGGTTGAACAACTGTCGACAGAATCTGATGTACTAAACGGTGAAATGAACATCTTTGACCACCAAGCAAACTTTTCGTCTTCTTTTCGAGCTTTGATTCAAAAATGAAAAGAAAACTATAGAGTCCTCTTTAAACCCTTTTCAGACTCTCTAAACATGAAAAGATTGTTGAGCGCTTGTCTTTTCTGGCTCGTTAAAGTATTGGAAACGTCATCCTTCTTGTATTATTTTATTCTTTTTCGGACCTGAGGGATTACTTTACGAAAAAGAACTTATGGAGTTTTATTTTCGTCCCTTTTCAAACTCTCTAAACATGAAAAGGACCGAGTTATCCTTGTCGTTAAACTCGTTAAAACAATAGTGATAAACTTGTCCATCTAGACGAGACCGAGTTTCACTGTCACTAGACTCGTTAAAACATCAAATAGCAAAGAGTTTGCCTGAAGGGCGAACTATAGAACAAGCATATGTTATCCTCCTCAAGCTTGACAACAATAAAGAGGTACTGGTCAGAAATGACTTGGGAAAAAGGGAAAAATCTTGAAGAATTTATGGTAGCAAGTCGCTCTTGAACATGACACTTTCACTTCATCTCCATGATTGAGTTGGGTTGGGTTATTCCGTTCACCAGTCATCATACCATTGGTCTTTCACACCATCCATCTTTTGGGGTAAACACTACCAATTCTTCTCAGTGTCGCCAACATGTTCAAGAGAAGTCATCCAATTAATGTCTTATACACTGCAATACCTCCAACCTTCATTTTTCATGACCGCCATTCTTGAACCTTGTGTAGTCAATTCATTTTCACCTCCAGAAATAATTTGCTTCATTTCATGTCGTAGATGTGGGATACATCAAGGCCCTCTTGTGATGAGTCGCTTCTTGTCGACATCAACTTATTATCCAAGAAGTTGACTTAGAAACACCCTTCCAGTGCTTTGAAGCTTGTTTACATCAATGGCAAGTTTCTCTCTTCCGGAAACAGGTTGACATCAATGGCCTTCGACTGAAAGATTTTGCATGGTGTTCGACATCGGATCATGTATTCACACCATGTGAAATGTACTATATTACCTTGAGGATCATTATCATTATCAGTGATCCCTCTTGCATCTGTTAACAACTCACATTGGTTGGTAATCAAGCGATGTCTTTCCATGTTTAACCTCAGAACATCTCTTCACATGGTTTGACTTGTACATCGAGTGAAGATTGAACAAGTTTGAAGACCCCGGATCTAGTTTCAACCATCTGGGCTGGGATATATTCAGGGATACAAAAACATCGAATGTACACAGGCTCTACACAGATGGTCATCCTAATCATGGATTATGACTCTATATTTGTAGAATCACAAGTCTATATCTGAAAACGACTATCTGATCTACGTACATGAAATGAAAATTTATAAATTTGAGCATGGGAATACCTCCCTCAGTTAGTTCATGAAAAATCATATTATCATGATGTATTGTAATTTATGCAGGTCACCTTCCAGTTCGAAACTTCCGATCCTCATGATAAAGCATTTCACCGAACATGAACATTTACGACCTCATGCTTTAGGGGGAAACTATTATAGACATATTTGGGCACATCAACCCCAAGCTTACATGTCTATGTATTAGGGTTCATCAACCCCTAAAATGAATGCTTTATGCCCTAAAAGAACTAAGTCATCTGAATGCCTCATTCCCCAAAAGTTTCATCTCAGAAATCATCCAGAAAGTGCCTAAACTGAACCATATTTGAAAGCCCTGTGTTAGGGTGAGATGCATCTCACTTGCTACATTGAAAAAACAATATGCATCATAGTTTGGCCCTTTAGTAAGTGCGATGGGTGAGGTTGGACATATTTCCGAGACAGTTTGTTAGTTGGTTGCTCATGGAATCTTCTAGAAACTTCTTTTCTGCCACTTGCCTCTCTGAATTCACCCAAGGATGACTAAGGGAAATAGGAAACCATCTCCAATTCCCCTCTCTTGTGGAACTAATTTCAAAAAATGGAATTACATTCATCATCCCCATTGATGACTCACCCTCTTGTAATCATCTATAAAAGGATCTCCCAACCAAGAGATTAGGAGGCTGAATTGTTGTGAATTGTAAGGAAGTGCTGCTAGTTTCAATATTAAGGAGAGAGTATTGCATTGTTGTTGGTGTGTTCTTGTTAATTCATGAGGTGAAGAAGGATTGAAGTTGGGAGGATGGCGTTGGATTTAGACAACTAGGTTATAATTCTCCTTATTATTAATAAAGGTCTTCGATATTTTTCCCAATTTATTGTGTTAACTGTAAATGCTTTCAGTTGTTCATTATATTTCTGATTCTATAATGTTTATGTTGTGATAGATCATGATGCTTTGACGGGTCTTTGTTGCAGTAGCTATGCAGGTACTCTCCAAGAGTGTTAACTATGGGGAGGAGTTATAGGGTCAGCTGAAGGAGAGGGAGATCAAGCGAGGATCAAGCGAAAGTTCTAGGTTGGTCCTCTACAATCTTTCTCTTATCTATCACTCGTAGGAAAGATCATTGAATTGCTTTAAACTGTTGTTTCTAGGTTAGCTACCAAACCTAGAGGGTTATTTGTTTGACAAGACACTAATTTTCCTAGAAACACCCCTTCAGCTCCTTAATATACAGTTTTGAGTCCGTGTAAAGAAGGGCACTTGTTGGTGGAGTGGTTTTCTTCACAGACCGAGCAAATCTCAATGCATTTCAATGGACATTCATTCCTATGATGCCTCTTGGTGCATCTAGGATAAAAGATGGCCAAGGCTCTCTTTGCTTCCTATTGCTTCCTTTTGATGTTCATGGTGTCCAATTGCAAGGTAAGGGTTTGCAACATATTTCCAATTTCACCCTTGATGGATGGGTTGGAAGATGATGTATTGGCCATAGGTTGACTACCCCTACTCTTTTTCCTGGTTTCCCTAGAATGGTTTCTAAAGAAAGTCTTGATATCCTCATAGGGTAATTGGTAGATATCCCCTCTTGCTAACAAATGTAAGGTATCTAGAAGATCTTCCAATACTCCTCTCAGTAGGACTAGCTTTAGTGACTCGGGGTCAAGTGTGCACTGGGCCCTTTTGTAATTGAACTTGAATCTTTCTTCATAGTCTTCTAAGGATTCATCCTAGCCCATGGTCATCCTGAAAATATCTTCTTTATTATCCTTTGACCTACAGTAGTCCCTATATTTTTTGTTAAAATCTTGCTGCATCTGAGCCATGCTATCTCTAGGTAAACCCATGGACCAACGCAATGTTGCATCCTTGAGGGTAGATGGAAATAGTTTTAACTTTTGCTCATCATTTGTATAGTCATAGGTTCGACATATAACAACAAACTCAAATAGGAAAGTGTCAGGGTCCTCTGTGGTCAAGCCATGGAAATGAGGTAGAGCAGAAGGGCTTATATTCTTCATCTTAGTGTCCCCATTGGTTTCCCTGATGGGGATGGCATCTTCAATTCTCTCTCTATTTCCTCTGTCATCTCGGTTTTCAGCCATTGGTTCAGTAGGAATGGGCTCCTCTTCTTCTTCTTATTCCCCTATAGGTTCTTCAAATATGTCAGTTTGCTCACCTAAAGGTTCCTCCAGTTCATAGCCACCAAAGAAGAGAGAAGGTTGGATGTTGGATGCAGTGGGGGTATTTGGCAAGAATTTTCCTAAATTGTCCCTATTCCTACGAGGCATGAAAGGAAATATTTTTTGGTTTGGATTTTATAAGATTTTTTAAAGTTAGAAAGTACTTTGCAGAAATGAAATTTTTGACTGAATGAAAACTATTAACAAAAAAACTACTTGCTGAATTGAAATTCTACTTGCAGAATGGAAAGGAAAGAAGATAATGACAAATGAAAGAAAGGAAGCTACTAGATTACTTTTGTAGAAATAAACTAATGGCATAAAAAGGAAGATAAGAAGCAGAAGAAGAGAAAGAAGTAATCACATTCTACTTAGACACCTCCCCAGCAACGGCGACAAAAATTTATGAGCACCAATATTGCAGCAAGGATGCTGAAAATTCTGGGCTACCAGCTTTACTTATCAACCTAGGGTTTGTACAAACTTGGAGGTGATAGTGCTATATGCACAAGTAGAAGTGAAGGTCCTGCCTTTTGTCACTATTCATCTAGCAAGAGACCCCAAGGGTTCCAAGCCAGACTTCTATAGAGTCAGAAGAAGCTTGATTGTTTGATGGAAGAAGAGCAAATCTATTCTAAGAGAGCTACTCTACTGCAGTAATGAAGAAAACAACATGTGATGCTGAATCACACCATATCCTATTTAACCATTTAAACAACTATGCTAAGCATAATTGCTAAATCAACGCTAACCTAATGTTGTTATCTAAGTTACAGAAGTAAAGAGCATCAAACCATACTAATGTGTAAGCAAGGAAACTAAACTAAATTTGTTTTCACTTTTTTTTTATGGTTTTTTGGTGTTTGTGATGATCACACAGTGTTGGAGTCTGATTGAATAACCAAAACAAAGCTCATGAGTAATAGCGTTTAAATAATACACAAAACAAAGTTTAGGAGGGAGTCAAGCGGAAGAGCAATCAACGATTGAAATCAGTGAAAGGGAGACGTAATGAAGTAACAGTGCATATGAACCATTGGATCAGGTAGATCAACAAACAAGACTAACAGAAGATGAGCGGCAGATATCTTATCATAGGAGATTAAGTGAATAGATGGATGGATCGATCAAAGAACAGGATTAACGGAGGATGAGTGACGAAGAACTTATCACAGAGATTAAGTGAATAGATGGATGGATCGATCAATGAACAGGAATAATGGAAGATGAGCAGCAGAGATCTTATCGTGGAGATTAAGTGAATAAATGGATGGATCACATCAAGTCACGTGTCGGCAGAAGGGTGGAAAACGTGCAAAATGATGGGGCAGTCTTCGTAGGTGGTAAGCAGTTTCTCGTGCACCCTCAAAGCTGTAAGCAGTATTCCTAAATTTCATGTGATTAGCCTAAGTGGGCGACACGTAGCATGGGCAAACCACTTTTCTCGTGTGCTCTCAGTCTGATATCAGTCGTGCAAGAATTCACACAAGATTGCGCGATAGCTATTGGATCATGCAATATTGATCAATGATGGAGATCGGCCAAGCTAGTTGGTGAGAGGGTGCAGTGATAGCAGTTGGATCAAGAAAAATATATTGACAATGGAGATTTGGAGCACCTAAAGTCAAACGTTGAAATGAATATGCAACACGCGGTTGACGACAAGGAAATCTATGGGTATAATATGATTAATACGTGATTTATTAGCTTTTGCATATATTATGCATGAAGAAAGTGCTAAAGGAAATGAGAATATGAGTGAGAACTTATTACATAAAGAGAGTGATGGAAAAAGATAACGATGAAATGAACCAGGTACTGAATCAAGACGACAAACTCTAAAGCTCATGCAAGAACTAGAAATCTATGTTTTTGGGGGTTGCTGAAGGGTCTCTTCCTCAAGTCATGGTCCTAGAGGGAGGAGGTGAGGCTAAGACATCTGCTGAAAAGCTTATGGTGATCTTTTTCTCCTTTCTAACCTGCTAATTGAAAGAAGGCACAAATGGAAGCAAACTAAAACACAACCAATCTACACTACACTGGTGTAATGGAAATGCAGCTACTTAAGAAAATGAATGATTAAACCATGAATCTATGCTAGCATACATGTACAATAAAGAGGAGCCTTGGCTTCTAGGGTTGGGCCCTAACCCAAGAGCTTTATCCCTCTAAGTTAACTCAGTGCTAGCTCAAAACAAAACTCATTCTTATTATCAAAACAATGCATTACATAAAAAACTGTCACAAGTCTTGCAGTTCGAAAATAGAGTAAAGTCTTATAATAAAAAATCTGAATCCTACTGAGGTCCTAGGCCTCTCTACTTATACATCTGAAGTATCCAATGACTTCCTTAAAATTAGGGACGCTTGGCTCCCAAACTTGAGATAAACTGGTTCTTTGACTTTCACTTACTCAGTTGCCTTCTAGTCCTCATGATTTCGTTGTTTGCACTCCGAGTTGATGGAGGAATATTCAAATTGGGGGGGTAGTAAATGTGGAGGATTTACCTCCTATAATTCCTCTCCCTTGTCCCATTTGAGTTTTGACCAAGGTCTTTAACAAAATTCCTTGCTTTTATCCTTTAATCCTGCATTAAATGCACATTAGACCACAAAGCAAAATGTCCAACTATAACTCATCTCATAAACAAAATATAATCAAAAGTATGCAATAAGTTATGAGAATAGTTGGTTTGACTAAGCTAGGAGATGAATTAAGGCCCATATAATTACCTAATGATGAGGCTCATCACCTTTTTTGTTTAAAGAACCTATCAAAGATTAAAATTGGGTGCAAGACATGGGTGAAGTGAAGCTATTCAAAAGAATGATACATGGGATTTGGTTGATCTACCAAAGAACAAAAATCTCATTGGTGTGAAGTGGGTGTATAAGAAAAATTTGAATGAAAAATGTGAAATTGATAGATTTAAAACAAGACTTGTAGCAAAAGGATTCTCATAGCAACCAAGGATAGATTTAGGAGAAACGTTTGTTCCAGTAGCTAGATTGTATACTGTAATAGCATTTCTAGCCACATCATCTCAAAATAAGTGGAAATTATATCAAATGGGTGTGAAATCAGTCTTCTTGAATGGAATTCCAGAAAACGAAATTTATGTGTAGCATCCTCTAGGATATCAAGTTGAAGGTAAATAAGATAAAGTTTACATTTGAAGAAAGCACTCTATGGACTGAAGCAAGCGCCTAGAGCTTGGTATAGTAGAATTAACAGCTACATGATTAATACTAGATTTTGTAAAAGTAACATTGATCCTACATTGTACACAAAGATAAATGAGCATGTACAAATTTTGATTGTTTGCTTATATGTTGATGACATGATTTTTAAAGGTGATATTGAGTTAGATAAATTTAAAACTGTCACGAAGAAAGAATTTGAGATGACATATCTCAGTCTTATGAAATATTTTCTTGGCATAGAAGTTGAGCAATATGGAAAAAGTTTTTTTATTTGTCAAAATAAATATGCCAAAGATTTGTTGAAAAAATTAAAGATGGGTAATTGCAAAACTGTCCCTACACCATTTGCAATAGGTACAAAGTTAAGCAAGGATGATGGAGGAAGAGATGTCAATCCAACTCTATTCAAAAGATTGGTTGGCAGCCTCATGTATCTCACAGCTACGAGGACAGATATTATGCAAGGAGTAAGTCTGATTTCTAGATTTATTGTGACTCCAAAAGGCACACATTGCAGAGCAAGAAAAATAATTATGTGATACATCAGGAACTGATATGTGATACATAATGTATACAAGCACATAAAAGAATGATATTATTGTATATATAGATAGTTATTTTGCAACTAGTTTGGATGATAGGAAGAGAACTTCTGGTTATGTGTTCCATCTTGGTTCAGGTGTGATAGCATGGGCATCTAAGACGCAGACTATTGTGACACTTTCATTAGTAGAAGAATAATATTTATTAGTAACATCAACAACATGTCAAGCAATATGGTTAAGAAGGGTATTTGATAGACTCAAGCAAAAACAACAAGGATCAACATCGATATATTATGAGAACACCTCAGCGATTGTAATATCCAAGAATAGTGTGTTTCATCGGAAGAGAGAATATTGATCCTAGATATCACTTTATTAAAGAATTTATGAGCAATGGGGAAGTTCACTTGAAGCCTTGCAAATCGAGTAATTAATTGGCTGATATATTTACTAAGCCATTAGAAAAAGATGTGTTTGAGTTTCACAAAAGAAACTTGGGTGTTGTAAGCCTAGCTAAGACATAGACTAAAATGCATGTTTGAGTTGTCATGAGTCATGTCTTAGTTTAACAGTGGTAATTAAGGGGAAGTGATAAAATAAGCTAGTTACTCTCACATGAGGAGTTGGATAAAATTAGAGTCAATTAAGTAAGCATTGATTCAAGTCAAGTTAAGTCATAGTCAAATTTAATGTGTGGTTGCATGTCAAGTTATTTTAGGTGAGTCCCTAGTCGAAAAAGTTTAAATACCCTTCATCGGGTTCATTGTAATCATCAAGATTTGTGTGATCAATAAAAGCGCTGAAACTCATGTGTTTTTTGCGTGTTGCCTCCTTTACCTTTCCTCCTTTACCTTTCCAACACGTGAGAATTTCCAAATATGGACATATTAAGAGAGAAAGTAACGAGTACTTCATAATTTTTTTTGGCCAAATCCAATTAAAGAGAGAAATTAACGAGTACTTCACGTGAGAACACTACAGACAAAATCAACTCCGATGACAGAAAGAAATCAAGGCCTCCGCAGGCCAAATCCAAATAAAGTAACGAAATTTTCCTACTTGAGGACACTAGAGATAATTGAAGGCATAATGAAATCAAAATAATTCGTCAGAACATAGCCGAAGTAAGAATAAAGGATGAAAGAAAAGACAAACTAACTAGCAAAACCCATCGTATCCTCCGGCCCATGCACAACTCCAGGACAAATATTCGTTTATCTTCTCTTAAATTTAGCATGTGTGACGGTAAAAACTTGCAGATGACACCAGGCATCTTGCTTCAGTAGCATGCAGCTCATGTATAAACCTACTCCCTGGTGGCTCGAGGTGAACGATATTCGTATAGAACCTCAAGTCAAACCATGCAGTGCAAGCTAGATCAAAACCTTTTTCGGGGTTTCTTTAATTGAAAAATACATGTGTAGGCGTATCATTCAATGATTTGACTGTGATGTGAACGAAATCTGTCGTGGAAATTTTGGAGATAGATTTTCGCAAATGTTTGGAGGGTGCCTGGAATTTCAAATCTCCTCCACTTGTCAAATGAAAATTTCACAACGTTTTTTTGCATTTTTCATGTATTTTATTTCAAGTTTTAAGCAAATTTGTGACGTTCAATCTCATCTGAAAACTTTTTTTTTTATCTGAAAACTTTCTTTCAACTAGTTTTGCATTTCAACTTTTATTAATCTCTTTTTGAGAGTGCCTTATTTTTTCCTAAGTTAACATATGGGTTTCCATAAGTTTTTCTCATCTGAAATTCCTTTTGAGAGTGCCTTGTTTTTTCCTAAGTTAACATATGGGTTTCCATAAGTTTCTCTCATCTGAAATTGGTACAAATACAATAGGTTTATATATATTTTATTCCAGAGATTCCATACTTAAGAAGATAAGTTGAGATAATATGTCAACGATCTCTAACAAACACAATTAAAATTTAATCCTCTAGTAATAAGATTAATGTAAGTTAGATTTCCCACCATTACAGTTCAAAATAATTTTCATGACCCCGAACTAGAACCAAGAAAACTCTAACAAACAAAGATTTTTTTCATTAAAGTTGATGGTCACTTCATAGTTCCCTAGTCAAAGTTATTGTAGGCCAAGAACTATAACAAATATTTTAAATATATATACGTTTAAAAAACACATGTAAGAAGTTTCTTAACCATGGAGATTCATCCCAACTTTATTGTGGAGATTCTTAATCTATAAATAGGGATTGTTGCAATACCATGAACCACCACATGACCTATAAATCCTACATGCCCAAAAAACCATAATTGATTTAATAGTCACTCATTTATATGACATTCTTTTTAATTAATGAATTTAATTAGAAAAGTGAAAAATACATAACTATGGAAATAAATTCCAGCCTTTAATTTATATATATTACAAAAAACAGTCTAAAATATTACTGAAATTAAATCATATTTATTATGGGGATAATTACATTTATATCTAATTTAATCTAGTTTGACTGACCTGATCACTTTTACTAAAATCAAATTTCATCTAAATAAAAATTAAAACCAATATGGGATTCTAAAATTTTAAACTCCACACACCCTAAAAAAAAATAACTCCACGCACTTAAAAAACAAAAAACAATACAAAATGCATGAATTTATGTAAAAATAAGTTTAAATGCTTAATTTGAGATGAATAGGTAAAAATTTTCAAATTATACGAAAAACCTTGAAAAAGGAAAAAGCCCAAAATACCCTGTAACAAATGGATCTTCAATAGGTATGTCAATATTCATTAGCATTCTTGTTATGGCTTCTCCAGTCGTTTCCCTCTCATGAACTTTATCCCATCAAGCAGATCAGCTCCTCGTAAATATCCCCCAAAAGGATGCGCAATTTCAATTTAAGTCTAATGGTTTGCAATAGTGCCAGAGGAGAGGGGGATTTCATTAATTTTGAAGTTGATATTGGAGAGATATGCATTCCTTTGGTGAGAAAGCATGGAGTATACCTTAGTTTGGTTTACGAGCATGGCAGCGATCTTCTCCATTCTTACAGTCAATACTGCAGATGCTGAAGATTTTGTTGTAACTCCTGCTAGCAAACTACAAGGAGATGAGTTCACCACTGTTCGCATTTTTTAGGAAAACACACCTTTTGTAGTCTATATTACCAATCTCGTTGTCAGATAACATTTTTTACTGTTTTCTCTTTAGATTTCAATGAGTTAGGTCTCCCTTATCATTGTTGGATCAGGTGCACAGCTATTTAATAAACACACAGAAGAATTAACACAGCAGTCAAGCACATAAACACAATATTTAACGTGGTTCACCCAACCAATCTGGGCTACGTCCACCAAACTTAGGCATCAGGAATATATTAAATAAATTGGAGATTACATCAAGAAATCCTCACACTCTCTCTTAGCAAACCATCCGAATGGTTGCCTATTAAATAGAATAGAGAATCTAACAACCTCATAACTCCCTCACATCAAATATAGGAGGCATTAACTCCCTCCCAACAACCTGGAGCTAATCTAGGAACTGATTCCCTATTGTTGTCATCCTTTAGAGATTTTTGCCTATTTGACTCAAACAGCAAAATCTCAACAATCTCCACCTTGACAACAATTCGCCTGATGCCCTGTTATTATTATTTATCTTTTCTGCAAGCCAAGAGAAGCCAAACACCAGCGTAGCTTCTCCAACAAAACTGGTTTCGTGAACATGTCTGCACAGTTCTCCTTTGTATGCACCTTTTTCAAGAGAGACTCCCCTTTCAGTGATAACCTGTCTTACAAAATGGTACTTAATTGGAATATGCTTTGA
>APFE030334478.1:54195-78984 GCA_000404065.3 Pinus taeda | reverse complement strand
ATCAAGTGGAAGAACTTATCCACTGAAGATTCCACATGGGAGGATGAGAATTTTATATAGAATCATCCAAACTACTCAAGCGTTGAGGAAAACACTTTTTTGAAGGAGAGGGGCATGTTGGGTCCCTATAATACTACTGATTACCCCATTACAATTGTAGTTGTATCCCTTATTAATATGGTTGTGCCCTTGTTGTCCCCATATTGTTATTACTGTGCCCCATAGAATCCCTCTATTGTTATTTTTGTGGCTTTATATTATTATTGTTAGCTCGGCTGGGTTATATTGTGACTCCTTAGACTCTTATATATAGAAAGGAGGTTTTGTCATTTGAATCATCCAAGAATTGTTCATTTATGTAATATAAAGGAGGTTTCCCCCTTGAAGAGGCTGAACTCTAAGGCGTTCAACTATCTTTTCTATCTTTTTGTGAGCTAGTTTCATAACATCCACATACAACCCTAACATGTTTTTTCGCTCCATAAAAGAATGCCCAAGCCTTCAAAGTATCTATACTAGGTCCAATCGAAATTCTTATTTCTTCATTAAACCTTCTATGTTGAGTTCCTTCATTACTATATTTGTTTGATGCACCAACTTGTCATTTTTTGCAAATGTTTGTCTAAGACAACTAGAACACTCTACATTTAAATGTCAATCTAGGGGTCGTATTCTATTTCAAGGCTACATGTAAAGTATATGCACGTTTGAAGTCCCTCTCTAATATTGGTGGTTCTAATGGTTGTGTAGCTAGAAAACTTACTTGTTTATTAAATCACACTCAAACAATTGAAGATAGGAACTCAGTGCAATTCACCTCACTCCAAAACCTAGAACCAAATCTTCAATCAATCATAAACTTCTGCTCGAAAGGAAATAAACATTCATTTTGTAAAAGAGTCCTAAAAAATCAGAACATCTAGAATAGAGTCATATATTAATAACAAACCAATCTTTGAAATCAACATAAAATGAGTTGCTTCTATAAAATCAATATCCAAACCACTTTGCAAATTAAGCTATGCTGCAAATATTAGGAAGTAAATAAACAACGCCAATCGAATCACATTGAAAGTAACAAGAATTAGACATCATCAATTGAATTATGTTGCAAGTAACATGAAATGAACAATTCCATAAGAAATAAGAAATAAACCAATATGTGAATAAAATGCTCAAGCCACCCTATCAGTAACAACAATTAAATCATTCTACCTTTAACAATAAATAAATCACCCATCAACAGATCAATGAAACATAATTACAACTCCAACAAATCAACCTCCTCAAGATAATAAGTGCAAGTACCAAATGTTGATAATTAACAACTACTCACATGATCAAAGCATAAAGAAATTACAAAATTCCTATGATAAAAATAATCAATAAAGAGAATTACAACACTTAACTAGTGAAAGGGGCCCTCCTTCACTAATCAAGGTTGTGAAAGGTTACTTACAATTTAGTACTTCAGATGAGTGAAAATTGCATGCTATATTAAATAAAAAATTAATACAATAGCGACTTCACTGTGCTCTGTTCACTAATATAACCCCTATCTCTCACTAATTGTTCAACAACCAAGCAACCCCGAAGGTCCCTTCATTTATACAAATCAGATGAGCAGTCGCCCAACATAATGTCAAAACTAAATGATACATATTAAGGGGAAAAAAATTTGTGTATATCTATGATGTTACATCAATGGTTCAAAATAAATTTTTTTACATTAGTTTCCAAATTATCATAATAGCTTCAAAATTTGTACCTTTCGTTGTTGTTGAGCTAACTCTTTTCATTACTTTCCATCTTGAGCATCGGTCAAAGACCAGATGCTCAAGCGCCAAAAAAATTGTAGGAATGATATATCATGGCTTTGAAAGTAACGAAACCAAAAGTAACATCACGCCAAAAGAGATCTCATCCTTGAAGCATCTGCAAGTAATCAAATGCACTTTTTCCAAACCATCAAATAAGTAACTCAAAACTAGGTGGAACTACTTAGTGATCCTATATTATCACTCAAACAATATGATTTGTAGGAAATGTCATATCTTAGTAAAAAATATGGATTATGAGCAAGATAGCATCAGGAAAATGATAACATAGGACAAACAGGATAGTTTCAAGACAAACCAAATGGGTAACAAAGGGTGTAATTATGGGCTCAACATCTCCCCCCAACTTGTTATGTTTCATGTCTCGATGCAACCAACTTCAATTGAGATCCTTATTTTCCCATGAATATGTTTCATGTAAAGTGTTCATAACAACCCCTGGTTGAATTTCCATGTAAAAAAAATATAAGACCAAGGTCATCGGACACGTATTCCAAGCTGAATGGTGGGAAAAACATCTCGGTGGGTGTCACTTTCAGTTTATCATGGCTAAGGGAATTGGAAAAGGAAAAGAGGAATTAATTGACATTTTATTATGAAAATAAAGGAAATTAAGAGAAAAGGAAGGTGAAAGGTCACAAGTTGCATGTGAGGAGGAAATTGAAGGAAAAATAGAGGAAACTGAAGGAAATAAAGGTCCCAATGACAAAAATGCTTTTGAGGTTTAGTTCATAGACTTTGGTCAATTTATTCTTTGGAGCTATCATTTGATTCTCTCTTTCTCTCTCATACTCTTGCACACACAGAGTATCATTGGGGCATGCTTGGAGCCCTCTAGTATTCACTTGGATTTGGAGAAAAAAGGCAGTGGAAAGTAGGAAAGCACAAGGGAAAAGTTGGATCATATGCTAAAACTAGATTTATTTGTAGGTATCGAGTGGTGTGTATTATTTCCATACTAGTTTTGGAGTGCATGGTATATGCATGTGGCTATTTGGTTATGATATGTGATTGGCATGGAGGATTTCCTGGATTGACAACAGTTTTTCCTAGCATTGCCATTTCTTGGATAACCATGGTGTTGTGGGTTTTTCCTTTTTGTTTTCTTATTGTTGCTTGTGTTCCTTATATATTTGGGTTGAGTTATTAGTTCTTGGAGCCTTTGTTGGAAAAATTCTCTTCAAGCCATGAAACAACTTGGGTTGAGTTACTAGTCTTGGAAGCCTTGGTTCGACAAATTCTCTAGAGACCTTGGTGGATTGAGTTACTAGTCCAGGAACCTTTGTTGGACAAATTCTCTAGAGCCATGCATCAGTTATGGGTCAAGTTGGAACAAATGCTTTGTAACCCTAGACAGCTTGGATAGTGACCGATCGGGTGATGGTTAGTGATGTCTAACCATGTGGTGGAATCACTACTTGAGGGTTGAGGTAGTTTGGCCTTTGGAAGCCTTGGTTTGGATTTGTTTTGGTTATTCCATGAGATCCCACATTCACGCTTGGAATATGGTGCAGGGGTGATTGGATGAAAGAAATATTTGGTTCATCCCAATCTATGGTCAGGTGGTACGTGGAAGTCCCTGACTTGGTTGCATTTTGCATATGTTAATAAGAGCTCTTTTCCTCTTGTATTTTATGAGTAAACGTACTTATTATTATGTGGCTTTAATGGTTGTTCTATCATTGATATTTCTTTGGTTATATGTTGGTTGTAAGCATGGTTTATGACATATTTGAGTTATGGCTATCATCATGTTTTGGTTAGTAAATGAAACGTTAATGAATGCATGACCTAATAGATTATATTGAAACTATTATGAGAGGGAACCAGACCTTCTTGGTGATTCTTAGATAAGTATGAGACCCATATGTTCAAATGTGTATTTTATGAGTAAATGTACTTATTATTATGTGGCTTTAATGGTTGTTCTATCATTGATATTTCTCTGGTTATATGTTGGTTATAAGCATGGTTTATGACATACTTGAGTTATGGCTATCATCATGTTTTGGTTAGTAAATGAAATTTTAATGAATGCATGACCTAATAGATTATGTTGAAACTATTATGAGATGGTATCAAACCTTCTTGATGATTCTCAGATAAGTGTGAGACCCCTATGTTCAGATGTTTATTTATGACATGTACATTACATGCTCATGATGTGTTTGATGAAATGTTTGTCATGGTTAGGCCTGGTTAGGTCAAGTTCTTGTCTAATATTTGTATGGAAGGCTTTGTCCCTCTATCATTCATGGTTATGGAAAGTTTCATTAAGTTTTGTCAGAGGTATAGATCCTAGCCTAGAAAAGTGGCTTAAATCCCATGGGCGTAGGCACCACATTGGGTGAAAAAGACTGCAGTCACTCGCTTTTAGGCATCATGCATGCAACTGGAGGGTTACAATCAAATTCAGCAGTGTTGCTCCAATGTTTTTTATTCCAAGGCACTAAAAAATAAGCTTAACTTAGGTTTTGGGCATCTAGAAGGGTGGTTTAGCTCTTGGGGGCCTCGTAGCACTTGAGGGAGGTAAGTAAGGTTTAGGCTGTGTCGATTTCACTTCATTAAGGTGATCTAGGAGGTTGAGTCATATCATTGTAATTCTTCATTGTTATAGCTCCAAATATCACCCTTGGTATTTGTGATGCTTGGTTTATGGCCTAGGGCAACCCCTCCTTCCAGACTTGGTCCAAATATTTTAAAAACAATGTTTTACTCCCTGTATGCTACTTTGTCATGTGATAAATGCGTGTACACGTAGGTTAGTTAATACCCAACCCATGTATATGTGTTAAAACACTTAAAAAAATTAAATTTCCTTAACTATGGGTGGAGTTCACGGGTTTTACCTATTGATTACCTCCTAGTTCCTATGGCCCAACTGTTTCCCAACTAAAAAAACTAATTGGGATAAGTATAAATAGACTTCTATGGGAAGGCCTTAAGGAGGAGAAGAGATAGAATTACTATATTGAGATTATCCCATGACTGAGTCTGAAGTATCCCTGTGCTTCAAGCACTTCCCCAAGTTCAGGAAACCCTTATTTCCTTGAGTGTTGATATTCTCCCACTTGCTTGAGATATCATGGTATTGGTTATCGAAGGAGGTTGTTGAAGACTGGGACTGGACGGATCTAAAGGACGGTTCTGCTTGGAGCCGGAAGAAGAAGACTCAGGTGAATTCTCTCCATGTTGGTTATAGCTTTCTACAATAAAAAGAAACACTATCTTGTTCCTGAGATTAACTTTTTTTATGCATCAAATACTATTGCAATTCATGTATGAATGTTATTTTGATGTATAACTAATCATCTTGCTTACATGATATAAAGTTGATTTCATTAAAATGCTTTATCTATCTGCTGCTATGTATGTTTAGATTGGTTGATTTGTGGTGGGCTCCAATATTGCAGCAATGATGCTGCAACTCCTGGGACTCCCTTCTTTACTTTTATCAACCCAGTAGTTCGTAACAAACTTGTAAGCGACAGTGCTATATGCACAAGTACTAGCTCTTATTGCAGGTTGTCACTTGATCAACTGGCACAAGTTCGCTAGGAGCTCAAGCCAACTTCTTTGAGTTCTCAGAAGAAGCCTTTAATTGTGATGGAAGAAAGCTAACTCAAAAGAGGCTATTCTACTTGCAGAAAGAGGATGAAAGTTGAAAGGAAATGCAAACCCTAGTTTTACCCACTAACCCTACTTTTGCAAGAAAAAGAGATGAAGCTACGAAAATGGATTCCATGGACTACTGTCAAGGTAAAATGCATGTACTTAAGCTACTTTTTAAGGAAAATGTGGAAGAACCATCTTTTTGTACTTTCGAGCAATTTTATGCAAAATTATTATGGTTGTGTTTTAACTATTTGACTGTGCACAGGTTTGGTGGCGAAAGGAGATAGATTTGGATGTGGCAGATGATGAGGAAGGTGTGGACAGGACCTAAGGAGTCCCTAGCACATTTTTGGAGAATTCCATTGCGATCATATTTCGAAAAATTGCTCGCATGAACTTCTATAGGAAGTCGGCAGGGGATCTACAGGAAATTCTACAAGAGCAAGCCGAAAGTGATTTTTGAAGGTTTGGAGGAAGAAAAATGGTGGGAAACATAAAATGAAGGTTGGATAAGGGTGGTAGAGGGTCTAGGACTCTATTAAGGAAGATCAAACGTGAAGGAGATGGTTGGATTTGTTCAAAAGATAAGAAAGCTATTTTGCACAAAAACGTAGAAATTAGGGTTGTCTGGGAAAGTGTGGCAAATGAGTGGAGAAAACCTTGAGAAATGTACTGGAGCAGGTTGGATGATGAAAGGATGATAAGCTCTAGTGATATTCGAGTGAGATGCACACCTGCTTCTACAAACTGATTCAAGGAGAATTAAAAAAACTGAGTTTTACCTATTTTAACCTAATTCTGCCCTTAAAAAACAGAAAAATGTTGAACATAATTTTATGGATAGGAAATGATGCAAGAAAGCTATTAAAATTGAACAAGGAAAAATCCAAGCATGTAAGTACAACTGATATCAACTTCTCCAACTCGAATTCACACACTAGCAATTGCATTGGAAAGCAAAAAGAATGTTTTGGTGGTAGCAAGAGTGCTTTGGTCTCAATTCATGGTCCCAAGGAGGGAGAAAGGAGCTCAAAGCCTACTTGGTAGCCTTTTTGTGGGTCTTTTATATTATTTCAGCAACCTGATTAATCAACTTCAAACTAATACAACTATTCTAATCATCAGAAACAACCTAAGTAATAAAGCAAGATTTAATCTAAACAATATAAATTATTTCATGAATGCAAGAAAAACACATATAAATACAAGAAGGAGGTACTGGGCACTTGGGTTGGGCCCAACCCCAAGAGCTACATCCCCCTTAGAGAGATCAGTTCTGGTTCAAAGCTGAATTCATCTTCATTGACCAAAATATATTAGTCATAGCACAAAACTGTTTACAGAAAGAGCTCGAAAATGAGCTAAATGCAGAGTTGTACTAAAGTGGGAAAATAGACTGTTCAATAGCTAACCTATTAAGGCCTAAGGCCTTCTTATTTATACAAGTTGAGGACCCCAACAGTGCTCCTAAACTTTAGGAACTCGGCTGCCAAAACTTGCAGTCAACAGCAACTTCACTAGCCCTGCTCGGCTGCCCTTGTGATCATCGATGTGGTGGCCTTTGAACTCTGAGCTGCTGGTGGAGAACTTGAGGAAGGGGTCATAAATGTAGGAAACACCCTTCCTATAATTCCTCAGCTTGGTTTCTTCGATTTTTGGTTGTCAATCTTCTCATAAATGCCTGGTCTTGGTCCAAAAATGTCCAAAAATCTGCAATAAACACTCATTAGACTTTGTGGTAAAGTGACTATCCCCATTCACTCAATTAACATAAATATATTAAAAAACATGCACAAAACTATGGAGAATGGTGGATTAGATGGAAATAATAGGCAAAATGAGCCCATATAGTTACCCATTTCTAGGGCTCATCATCACCCCCCTGCTGAATGGGTTGCTCATCCTCTGAGCAACTAATCCAGCTCTTCATCTTTGATAGCCTGAACAGCCTCCTTGACATCCCAAGCTTCTGAGGTAATGTCCTCTTCCCTGTCATGAAAACCTACCTTTCTGTCCACTTCCTCCCACTGCCTGTGTTCTTCTTCTTCCTTAACCCCTTCCAATAGTCCTAAGAGTAGTGGAAGACTGAACTTAAGGCCAATCTAGTTGGCTTTCAAGTTCTGCAATGATTGTTTGTACAGAGGTACTCTCACCAAAGCCTCCCTCATTCTAGTGGGGGAGTGATACTCTCTTATCTTTAGGCTATGGGACAAGGTATTCCATCTTCTTGTGTAAGCATGAAGGAAATCATCGCCAAATAATCTTTTCATATCTTCAAAATGGGCAATAGCTTGTGCTTGCCTTTCAACATAATCTAGGAGAACTTGAGGGTTGTTGGCAAGGTGTTGATGAGCATATATGAGAGTTGAGGGATCTTCTAGTTCTGCCCTGATTAGCAGGGGCTCATTCAGTTCTTTGGCCTTGATCTGTTGAACTTCCACTGCTCTTTTTTCCTCATGGCTCATCCAGGAAGCCATATCCATGAGTTTCACATCTCCCAATGTAGCATTGGGGTCCCAAAAGTTCATATCATGGAATGCCATACTATGTAAGTAAAACTCTGCTAATTTGGCCTTATCCTTAGCCAAACTAGTATCACACAGATGCATGAACTGACGATAATTTTGGAAAGGGATTATGCCCCTTTGGGCCAACGTTTTGATTTGGAACTGGAACCATTGGTCTTTAAGGTACAATGCATAAGATCTAGCCGGTTGTCTACAGTGCAAGGCTTCCATTGCCTAGCTAGCCATGCAGGCCATCTAGGCTTCTCTTTCCTGCAACTGCTATTTTAGCATCAATATTTCAGCTGCTGCCTGAGACTCCCTCTCTTATTGCTACTTTATCATCATTTCCACGTCATGTTGTGGCTCACCCCCTTGCTACTGTGTTTTTGTTGTTTCCTTGTCTGTTAAGGGACCTTCCTGTAGTTGCTACGCTTCAGAAATCTATGTTATGTCTGCCCCTGGAGTTTCCTGTTGCTGCAACTGCTTTTTCAGCAGTGCATTTTCCTCCTATAGCTGGGCTCTTTTACTGCTCTCAGTGTGTCTCACCATTTCCAACTCTCTTCTTAATTCTTTCAGTTGTTCTTCCATGTGGCCTATGTCTACAACTCCCTTGGATCTAGCAATTTTCATCCAAGTGTGGGTTCTAACCCTTTCCTGTTCCAATGCAAAGAAAAGTGGTACAACGAATTTCTATGGGATGATCTTCCCACCTTAAATTGTAATATGAGCCTAAATTAGGTTGAGAGCTTGGTTCAGGTATCTCCTCGGTCTTGTCTTCTTCTTGTGATTGTTTCGTTGCCTCCTCTTCCAATTTTTTGGTCTCCTTTATCTTGGATAGCGTTTCTTGTAGAGAGGTCTTAGCTTCCTGTAGAACTGTTTTGGTGTCCATCAGTCTGATTTTCTCCTTCCAGGTGGAAGTTTTGGGACTTCCTCTCTCACAAGTGATAGATATTTTGGAGGGGGATTCCTCCTTCTTCTCAGTAGGTGCATCCGTGATTATTATAGGTTCCTTTGGTGGAGGTCAGGGGTTGCCCACCTTTATCCTGGTGCTCCTTCTGGCTTTAAAATACATTGGTGTTTCTCTTTTTCTTTTTCCTTTTTGTTTTGTTGGAGTACTTAATGCAGCCATCACAACTGCTGCTTCTTTTGTCAATATCTCAGGGGATGTTTCTTCCTACTATTGTTCCCCTTTACCTTCTATTGTCTTCTCCGTGCTTGTTGTTTCTGCTTGTTGCTGGGCTCCTGCTTTGCTTGTGGAAATCCTCTTTTGGGCCTTCTTACGCTTTTTCTTCTCACTTTTGTTCTGTTGCTTTTCTTTGTCTTTGGGTTGGTCTTCTTTCCTGCAGTTGGTTTTTCGAGTTTCTCTTCTGCTTCCTGTTCTTCCTCTGTTTCCTGCTCTTCCTCTGTCTGAATATGTGGTGTCTCTTTATGCACTTCTTCCTCAATTTCCTCTTCCTCTTCCTTACTGCCAGATGGGCTGATATCCTCAGCCAAAGTTTTGATATCATCATCTCTAGACATATTTATGAAAATGTCCCAAGCTATGGGAGTGCTATATGTATGCAAGGCATCTTCTACCAATGGTTTGATAAGCCCATGATGGGCCAGTTGGTCTAGGACTCCTGCATTTAGATTGGTACTACATTCTATAAGAGAATGGAGGAGGAAATATGGGAGACTCAACTTTTTAACTAGAGGCAGGTCCATCCCATACCTTAATTCATGCAGTAACCTGAAGTGTTAACCATAAACAATGTTGAACCTTCCTTCACAAGTAATATATTTCATTATTTGGTAGCTGAATTCATCCCATGGAGGAGGTAAGCTTGTGCTTCTAACCCCATTTTTATCCTCTACAGGATCCTCCCCAGGTTGAAAAAATGTCTTCTTGGCCACCTGTCCCAATGCGTTTTCCTTCTTGCTCCGAGGGAGCCTGGGTGGAAGGCCTGTAATTCGACTGATAAAATCAAGGGTGAGTTCTAGGGACAGACCCCTAATACTGACTGTGGCATGTGTTTTCGAATGGGGTCATAAGGCCATCATAAATTTTTCAGTTACCTCATCATCATATCCATGTATCCTTTCAAAGAAAATCATCCAATTAGCCTAGTGAAGAGGGCCACCACCTTAGGATGTTCATGTAGTTGGTTGGAGTTCAAAGGCTCCTTCCTCATAAACCCTCCTGGCATGGTGTTGAGTAGTTTTTGACGTGCTAAAGTGAGGAGAAAAACAACAATTTCAAGGAAAATCAAAGACAAAGGGACAACTGAATTTGTTTCTTTTTTCTGACCTGTAGGAGGAATTTCAATGTGCTCCTTCTCACAAAACCAAATTGCAATATTTCCTTTATTTCAAACTGCTCTTACCCCAAATTTGATTTTCTTCTTGTGGAGATAATATATATATATATTTTTTGATAGAATAGAGGATAAATAACACAGGTTTTTCCCAAAAAATAGATAGATATGCAATTTTGATTTTTTCACACAAGTTGGTTTCCATGATTGCAAGTGTTTTCTTTACAATATAATACGAAAAATAGGAAGACAGACTTCGAATGCAGAGGAAAAAAACAGAGAACTGTGTAGAACTCAGGGAAAATATTCAAACAGACTTTCAAACTTCGTTCTCCTTTTTTCCAATCAAATTCTGTGTTTTTAACCCACCACCTTATACAAATAAGTCTGATGTAGGGAGGTTTCCTAAGCCTACCTCCTTTTAAGCTTGAATTCTCGTAAAAATCTCGGGTTTTCCTTCTGTTGGCTATTCTTTGCCTTTCCTGTAGACATTTTCCTATAGAAATTATCTGGCCTCCTATAGAATGCAGCAGGGCTCCTGTAGAGCTCGATAGGGGAGAGGGTTTCAAAAGAACTGACAGAAAACAAGCAGAGGATGACTGGTTTGCTGCTCCAAAGGTGGTAGACGAACACTGCAGTCGAGAGCCTCGTAACATGTAAATGAACCAAAAGGGTGGTGGAGGCTTGGAGTGCATCGTACTTAACTGTTGGCGTAATCTGTGGTGAAGAGATGAGGTGGCCAGATGGGTACATTATCCACATCCGGACCATTGGTCCTACGTCATGGTCATAATGGTTCTGCATGCCGCCTAACCACCATCACCTCCCTTACTCCCATTATCCGCCGCCACCACTACCAGTTTCAAATGCCTTCTTCCAAGTTGACATGTTGCACGTGCTGACTGCGTATCTAATTAGCAATTTGAATTTGGACATGGCTCAACTGAATTATGCGAAAGGGTGTGAATTGAACGAGGGTGGTCAGTTAGCTGGCCACCAATTCCACATAAATTGACCACTCCATAGTTCATGTAGTTTTAAAATATTATTCATGCAATCGAGGAATAGGTTTAGGCACTTACCTGCACAGTGGCTGGTGTGTTATGCATATTTCAGATTTTGGCACTTCGTTTCCTCATTGTTGTTGCTGCTTGCACTCTGCCTGCTCGGCCTTGGTGTTTTTGATGATCTCCCGTTCAAACATTTCTCTTCATACATCCTACTGTGTTGACCCTGTCTCTGGAGTATGTTTTTGAAAGGGATCAGCTGCTACAGGAATCCTGTAGGATTTCATATAGCTGCTTCTCCTCTTGAAATTCAAGCTAATACGTGATCAGGGCTAAAACTACTGAAGAAGTTCTCAAATAAGAAGAAATCACAGCTGGAGGGTATCAGGTAGGGATGAGTGAAATTGTTGTTGCCTTGATTTTTCATTTTTTCTTTTTGTCGTGTGGTTGCAGGATGACAGAAACATGATATCTGTATGTGGTTGTGCAGGGATCAAAACGAGTGGAGATGCAGGTGTATAGGGATGGAATGGCGAAATGGGAAGATGGATGGTGGTAAAAAGGTTCACAGGGTTGCTAGACGAATTTTCAACCCTCGAGCTCGGTTTCACAATGGATTTTGGCCTTCCTGTAATTTCTACAAGATCCTCCTGTAGAAAACACAGAGTTTCCTGTGGGATGCGGAATTGCAGAACAAATGAGGCCAAAAACTTGGGAAATGATAGTAGTGATGGGGTGATGGACTGTGAAGGGTGCATGAAACCTATCATGTATTTTCCTCGTGTGAAACCCTCCTGCAACCTACAAAAACCTTCTTGCAACCTGCAATTTATTCAAAAGAAGTTAGGTTTTTCTTTTTCTTTTTTCTTTTTTTTCTCTTTTTTTTTTTTGAGATAGCTGGGGCGCCCCCAAGAGGTTTTCACCCTCACTATCTTCCCTGGGTGCCTCCAAGAGGTTTTCACCCAGGGATCTTTTATTCTATTTTCTATTTTCTATTTTTTCTCTTTTTCATTCTCTTTCTTTTTTTTTGGTTTTGCTCATGGTGTAGGTGGAGTGGAGATAGGGACCTACTCCACTACCAATACTGATTTACCAAGAGTCTCAATGAACTCCTGCTTGGAAAGGGGCTTCCTGTAGATCTTCAATCTATGCCCATTGACAAGCATGGGGATGGCTTCTTCATCAATGGTCTAAATAAGGACTGAACCATTATCATTGCATGTTTCCACTGTATATGGTCCCAGCCATCTTGTCCTCAGCTTGCACTTGAAATCCTTGTATCTTGAATCATATAGCAGCACCCAATATCCTGGTTGAAATTGCTTTTCTTTAAGGTGACGGTCATGCCATATCTTTCTTTGAAGTTGGACTACCTCTGAGTGGAGAAGGGCCTGCATTCTTTGTTCATCTAATCCATCCCGCTGAAGCAATCTTTCCTGTTGTGCATGGCTGAGATCTAGGTCCAGTTGAGCTGCCATACTCAATGCGTTATATTCAAATTCTATGGACAACAAAGCCTTCTTCCCATAGACCAGCTCATAGGGTGTGAAACCTATTGTAGTTTCCAAGTAGTGTTATAGGCCCATGAGGGCTCAACCAAGCGGTCTGCCCAATCGTTTCTACTGCTGCTCACTACCTTAGTCAAAATCCCTTGCTTGTGGATGATAAGAGGTGGAAGTTCTGTGATTAATCTTGTGATGAGTGAGCAGGTCTTCAATCAAGTTAGAGGTAAACTGACTTCCTTGATCTGTGACTAATTCTCTTTGGTAGCAAAATTTGTAGAAGATATTTTCCCTCAAAAACTCAACTAATATTTCTTCTGTTGCTGCTTTGATTGCCTTTGTTTCTGCCCACTTGGTCAGGTAATCTGTGCACACAATGATGTAGGACTTCTGTTTTGAAGGAGGGTTGATAGGACCCACAAAGTCCATGCCCCACTTCTCAAATGGCTTGAAAGTCACTTGAGGCTACAAGGGAATCTCATCCTTTGGAGTAGGTTTCCCCATCCTTTGACATCTGTCACATTGGTTGATGTATCTCCTAACATCTTGATGAAGAGTGGGCCAATAGTACCCTACCTGCAGAATTTTGAAGGCGGTTCTCTTTGCTGCAAAGTGGCCCCCACAGGTCCCATCATGATAGGTCAGGAGGATGTTAAAAACTTCCTCCTCCCTGACACATCACCTCAAAATCTGATCTGGGCCAAGTTTAAAAAGATTGCCCCCAATCCAAGTGAATGGGGCACTTTTCCTCATGATCTTTCTCTTCTCTTTTGAGGACAGGTATGGCAGAAACTATGCTGAAACCAAATAATTTGCTATATCAGCAAACCATGGAGAGAGTACTGAAATAGAAAATATGTGTTCATCTGGAAATTGATCATCCACCATCCCCTCTTCACTTGTAGGCAGATCTATTCTAGACAGAAAATCAGCAACAACATCTTCCTTACCTGGCTTATCAACAATGGTCAAATCAAATTGTTGTAATAAAAGTAACCATCTAATGATACAAGCATTTACATCAGGTTTATTCATCAAATACCTAATTACAACATGATCAGTATGCACGAATGTTTGATAGCTAGTGATGTAGTGTCTGAACTTGTTAAGGGAATGGACTATGGCCAAGAGCTATTTCTCGGTTATAGTGTAGTTTAACTCTATCTTGGATAGGTTTTTACTGACAAAATATATGGCATACGGTAGCTTCTTTTCAACTTGTCCTAAGGCTACTCCTATAGCTTTGTTTGAGGCATTTGTGTGAATGTGGAAAGGTAGGGCCCAGTTTGGACCTCTCATGATTGGGGCAGTTATCAGCTTACCTTTCAAAGCATCCAAAGCCTCTTGACAGTTGTCAGTCCATGTGAACTCAGCATCTTTTCCCAAAAGACCAAACAATGGAGAGGCTAGCTTACTAAAATCTTTAATGAATCTTCTATAATATCCTGCTAAGCCTAGAAAACTCTAAACATCTCTTACATTTTGAGGAGGTAGGACCCTTTGGACGATAGCAATCTTGTTGGGATCCACCTATAAACCTTGCTGAGAAATTGTATGACCTAGCACGGTCCCTTCAGTCATTAGGAATTCACACTTATCAGGACTGAGGGATAGGTTCATTTCAATACACTTGGATAAAACTTTCCTCAGGTTAGTCAATGCTTCTTGGAAGTTAGAACCATAAGGGGTAAAGTCATCCATATAGATTTCCACTGAATCATGAACCAACTCAACAAATATGCTTAATACTGCTCTCTGGAAAGTGGCAGGAGCATTGCACAACCCAAAGGGAAGGACCTGATAGGAAAAAGTACCCCATGGACAAGTGAAAGTGGTCTTATCTTGGTCTTCCGGGCTGATTTGGATCTGGTTGTACCAACTAAACCCATCTAAGAAGGAAAAGAACTTCCCTGCCAAGCCATCTAACACTTGATCTATGAAAGGAAAAGGGAAATGGTCCTTCTTGGTGGCCTTCTTGGTGGTCCTTCTTGGTAGGGAACTCTAAAGGTTGAGTTTGAGCATGGTGTCCCTGGTCATTACATTGATGGCAGCCCCTAGATCAATCAAGGTGTGGGGGATTATGGTGCCATTGATGTGGACATCGACTACAGGACTCCCAGGGTCTAGATATTTTGGATAGATTACCTGTCCCAACATTAAGTTGGACAGTTTTCCTATGACATTAATAGTTGGGGCATCTCTCTTTCACATGCATAGGTGCCTGAAACATTTCTCTTTGATCAACTTGTTGTAGATTGGTACATATTTTATGGCCTGGAGAAGTGGTATTTTTACACATAACTGTTTTAGTTCTCCCAGAAGTTCAGCTTCTTCTGAGGTTAGCTGTGTGGTTCCAGTTAGTCTCTTAGGAAAGGTTGGAATGGATTTTGGTTCACTTTCCTATTTCTCTTCTTCATCCCCCTTAGGAGGAGGTTGACTGTCTGGGAGGACCTTCCTAGATCGTAGGTTGATCTCCTGAATCTCCACAGCATAGGTAGGGCATGTTGTTTCTCCAGTATATACCTGCTGGGCCTGTCTGTTATTAGGGTTCAGGTTCAGTTGAGCAGGTATTTGGGTTTGTATTAGAGGAGCAAGAGGTAATGGTTGTGGTTGAGCAGATGGTGGAGGCAAAAGAGTGGGAGGAGAGTGGTATTGGGGTCTCCACCCTTGAAGAGGTGCATTCCACTGAGGTTGTGGTTGAGCATGAGAATGGAACAAATGAGTAGCAGATTGAGTATGGTATTGGGATGGATACGACCAAGGAGGGGGTGTGGGCCAGGAAGGATGAGCAAGGGTACCCCAAGAAGGTATGTGATTGAACTGATTGCGGTTGTAATAAGTATGGGATGTCCCTTCCATTCCCTGCTAGTAAGGTCTGGGTCCATGTGGCCTCCTTTGGTTCATGAAGTAGAGTGGTTCAGTGGCTCCTTCAACCCCTTGGTACATAACTTTAAATTCGGGTAAGGATGAGCACTGATTCATAGGATGGTCTTCTTCATAGACAAAACACACTTCTACGCAATGCAATGGACACTCGTTCCTAGGATGCTTTCTAGTGCATCCGGGACAAAAGATGGCCAAAGCCCTCTCAGCTTCCTCTTGGTTCTTTTGGATTCACAAGGTATCCATTTGCATGGAAATGGTCTGTCTCATCTCGCCTTTGAAGTATTCCATTTGATTTGCAAATTTGTTTTTGGATAAGGGAGAACTGGCTAAAAGTTGACTTGCCCTACCTCTTTTTCTAGCTACCCTAGAATCGTTTCTAAATGTAGTTTTTATGTCATCATAAGGTAGTTGGTAGATGCCTCCCCCATCCAGCAAATGGAGGGTATCTAGAAGGTCTTCAGGGACTCCTCGAAGCAGAACCAACTTCAGAGGTTCGGGATCAAGTGTGCACTGGCCCTTTTATAACTGAGTTGAAACCTCTCTTCATAGTCTTCTAAAGATTCATCACTTCCCATGGTCATCCAAAAGATTTCTTCTTTTGTTTCCTTTGACCTATAGTAATCCCGATATTTATTGTTAACGGCTTGTTGCATCTGAGCCCAAGTTGTGATATTATTTCCAGGTAACCCCATGAACCAATGTAGTGCTGCATATTTGAGGGTAGAGGGAAAGAGTTTCAACTTTTGCTTGTCTTCTGCATAGTCGTAGGTTTGGCAAAGGATAGCAAATTCAAACAAGAAAGTATTAGGATCTTTGGTAGTTATGCCATGGAAGTGAGGTAAGGCTGAAGGACTTATGTTTTTCATTTTTGTGTCCCCATTGGTCTCTCGGATAAGAAAGGTACCTTCTATTCTTTCCCCATTCCCTCTAATGTTTCTATTTTCAGCCATGGTCTCAGGAGGAATCTTTTATTGCCCTTCTTCTATTATAGGATCTTCGTATATCTCTGGAGGTTCACTTATAAGGTCTTCTGGATCACTACCACCAAATAAGAGAGAAGGGTGACTCAGTGATGTGTTGGAGGTGTTGGGTAGGAATTTTCCTAAATTGTCTCTATTCCTACGAGGCATGAAAGGAAATCTCTTTTTTTGAATTTTTGTTTCTTTTTCTGCTTGTAACTGCAAAAACTGAAATGGATTGAACAAAAAATTGCAACTAACTAAAATATATCTTGCTGAAATGAAAATGTAGAATTGAAATGAAAGTAGGAAAGGACTAATCTATTTTGTTGAAATGAAATTGCAGAATTGAAATGAAAGTAGGAAATATCTAATCTACGCTTGCTGAAATGAAATTGCGGAATTGAAATGAAAGTAGGAAATGTCTAATCTACTCTTGTAGAATTGAAATGAAAATAGAAACTAACTTATCTACTTTTGCAGAAATGAAATTGTAGAATTGAAATGAAGCAACTACTCTTGCTGAAATAAACTACTTAGCAAAATGTTACATTAAAAAAAAAAATAGAAGAAAAGCAGTAATCACAAAATACTCTGATGCTTCCCCGGCAACGGTGCCAAAAAGATGGTGGGCTCCAGTATTGCAGCAATGATGTTGCAACTCCTGGGACTCCCTTCTTTACTTTTATCAACCTGGTAGTTCGTAACAAACTTGGAAGCGATGGTGTTGTATGCACAAGTACTAGTTCTTACTGTAGGTTGTCACTTGATCAGCTGGCACAAGTTCGCTAGGAGCTCAAGCCAACTTCTATGAGTTCTCAAAAGAAGCTCTTAATTGTGATGGAAGAAAGCTAACTCAAAAGAGGCTATTCTATTTGCAGAAAAAGGATGAAAGCTGAAAGGAAATGAAAACCCTGGCAAACCCTAGTTTTACCCACTAACCCTACTTTTGCAAGAAAAAGAGATGAAGCTACAGAAATGGATGCTATGGACTACTGTTAAGGTAAAATGCATGTACTTAAGCTACTTTTGAAGTAAAATGTGGAAGAACCATATTTTTGTACTTTCGAGCAATTTTATGAAGAATTATTATGGTTGTGTTTTAACTGTTTGATTGTGCAGAGGTTTGGTGGCGAAAGGAGATAGATTTAGTTGTTGCAAATAATGAGGAAGGTGTGGAGAGGACCTAAGGAGTCCCTAGCACCCTTCTGGAGAATTCCATTGCGATTAGATTTCAAAAAATTGCTCGCATGAACTTCTACTGGAAGTTTGCAGGGGATCTACAGGGAATTTTACAGGAAGTTCTACAAGAGTAGGCCGAAAGTGATTTTTGAAGGTTTGGAGGAAGAAAAATGGTGGGAAACAGAAAATGAAGGTTGGATAGGGGTGTTAGAGGGTCTAGGACTCTGTCAAGGAAGATCAAATGTGAAGGAGATGGTTGGATTTGTTCAAAAGATAAGAAAGCTATTTTGCACAAAAACGTAGAAATTAGGGCTGTTTGGGAAAGTGTCGTGAATGAGTGGAGAAAACCTTGAGAAATGTACTAGAGCAGGTTGGGTGATGAAAGGATGATAAGTTGGAATGGTATTTGAGTGAGCTGCACACCTGCTTCTACAAATTGATTCAAGGAGAATTAAAAAAATAGAGTTTTACCTATTTTAACCTAATTTTGCCCTAAAAAAATAGAAAAATGTTGAACAAAATTTTATGGATAGGAAATGATGCAAGAAAGCTATGAAAATGGAACATGGAAAAATCCAAGCATGTAAGTACAACTGATATCAACTTCTCCAACTTGAATTCACACACTAGCAATTGCATTGGAAAGCAAAAACAGTGTTTTGCTGGCAGCAAGAGTGCTTTGGTCTAATTCATGGTCCCAAGGAGGGCGAAAGGAGCTCAAAGCCTACTTGGCAGTCTTTTTGTGGGTCTTTTCTATTATTTCAGCAACCTAATTAATCAACCTGAAACTAAAACAACTATTCTAATCATCAAAAACAACCTAAGAAATAAAGCAAGATTTAATCTAAACAACAGAAATTATTTCACGAATGCAAGAAAAACACATATAAATACAAGAAGGAGGTACTGGGCACTTGGGTTGGGCCCAACCCTAAGAGCAACTATAAGAGCTATAGCCCCCTTAGAGAGATCAGTTCTGGTTCAAGGTTGAATTCATCTTCATTGATCAAAAAATACTAGTCATAACACAAAACTGTTTACAGAAAGAGCTTGAAAATGAGTTGAATGCAGAGCTGCACTAAAGTAAGAAAATAGACTATTCAATAGCTAACCTACTGAGGCCTGAGGCCTTCTTATTTATACAAGTTGAGGACCCCAAAAATCCTCCTAAACTTTAGGAACTCGGCTGCCAAAACTTGCAGTTAACAGCAACTTCACTAGTCCTGCTCGGCTGCCCTTGTGATCATCGATGTGGTGGTCCTTGAACTCCGAGTTGCTGGTGGAGAACTGGAGGAAGGGGTCATAAATGTAGGAAACACCCTTCCTATAAGTCCTCAACTTGGTTTTTTCGAGTTTTGGCTGTCAATATGCTCATAGATGCTTTGTCTTGGTCCAAAAATCTGCAATAAACACTCATTAGACTTTGTGGTAAAGTGACTATCCCCATTCACTCAATTAACATAAATATATTAAAAAACATGCACAAAACTATGGAGAATGGTGGATTAAATGGAAATAATAGGCAAAATGAGCCCATATAGTTACCCACTTTTGGGGCTCATCAATTTGCAGATTCGAAGATCATCAAGAGTTGCGGAGGGCCTGAACCCTGCTGGAACTACCCAAACGAAGGACATCCGGGTATGATTGCTATCGCATAATTTGTTTCTATAAGCATGTTGCCTGAGTTGTATGAGTGTTTATTACTGTAGTTTTCTCTTGCTCTATTAGGGTTTCAACCCAAAGCCCTTGGGTACTTATTCCTGTAATAGAATTGGCGACTCCACTAGGGATAACAATCTTGTTATTCCTAGTTTGGGTTGTTTAGTGTCAATGAGGGCTCAGTTCTTGGTTTGCTTGCTATGACAGTATTGTTTGGTCTAGTAGAATCTCAGACCTTAAGTTTGATATTTTTGATTTGGCTTCATTTTTTATTTTTCTTGCAAAGCTTTGTATACACACTTTTGTCTGTTTACAGTGGCGTACAGACGCTAGTTTCTGTAAAGTGAACTTGCATATATGTGAGTTTCCTTTGTCAAAACCACGTGTACATGCCTCTGTGCTTGAACACAGCCACATATACCATTTTTTGCATGCTTTCTTCAAATCTTTCTACCCAGAAAGATTTTTTTCTTGGTATGTTCGGTTTCTGAGTGGTCAGTTTCTATATTTAGAATTTAATTATTCAGTGAGCTTACTGTTTTGGATTCTCTTCTGCTTTGAAAAGTTTCTGGCCTAGTTTTGCTTTTGAGTGAGTTTTATGCTTTGTGTTTGAACACACAAGACTTCTTATAAAGGTTCTTGATTGTTCTGGTCCTCTCGAACAACAGATTGCTTTCAATCTTTGTGTTAAGCTTGATTATTGGTCTACTTGCTTTGCTTTTCGTCATTTCGTGGCCTTACACCTTTTCTTTCTTTTTGAAAGTTTCATTTTGATGAATTTGAAAGTGTTTCTTTCCTGACTTCTTGGTCAGTTTCTCAAAGCTCTTTGTTGTTGTTTGGGTCGATTAGTACAATTTGAAGCCCTTTTTATTCAAGTTTTCATTCGTTGTCGAATTGGTAACTTGCAAAGTTTCCTTGTGCTCTTCTTTCAGACTTTGAGTCTTTGGTGGCATATAGAGTGCTTTCAAAAGGTTGTTTTCATTACTCCTTGAAAAAGAAAAGTCCTTAAAAAACATTGCTTTTGTCTTCTTTTTCCAAGTCTGATTTTGGTTTCTTTTGATTTTTTGAAAGTGATTTGTGATCTTTTTTATCAGTCCTTCTTGTTTGGAGAAGATTTTGAGTTCGAAATTTGTATTCTTTTCAAACACTTAAGTTGGCTTATTAATAATTTACAAAACAATTGCTTTCGTTCTTTTTAGAGTAATCTAGGATCTTGCATTATCACGTACACCTTGCATTAGGGTAGTTTTGCATTATTAAAGCATCAATAGTCTTTTTAGATTTTGTGAGTGTGAAGTGTGCTATAAGAAAAGAAAAGAAAAAAGTCTTTGCTTTATAGAAGTTTCTTAGAACCCAAGTAGAAATTTCTTTTCATCGAAAAACAAATGATTGCATTTCATATAAGTTAGTTTTTCATTAATTTCTTTTGCGTCATACAAACACCATCGATTTCATTTCCATATTGCCCCTTTGACTTAAAAGAACAACCATTTAAAATTAAGCACTTAATAAAATAAACTAGAACTTTTTGTATTGTCATCAGAATACACCAACAAGTTTTAGGTTTATTTAGGACCTTGGATTAGGCGAGAGGAGAGTAAATTCTCCAAGGCCACTCTAAATTGTAAAAAATAGAACTTTGATTAAAGAGTGAAATCCAATAGCGTTAGGGAGACTCGGAAAGCTCTGTGACTGGGAGTTAAGCACGAGGGTTTGTGAAGATAAGAACAAGAGATACCCCCTCTCTTACTTGTCGGATCTTACCTGACGATTGTTCTGCCCAGCTTTTGATACGAGTTGGTGCCTTTAGTTGCCTATCCTAGGGATACACACAGGTGGCTACGGAGGGGAATCCCATGGCACCTGAGGTTGATGTTGCATCACATTCAACAGTACTTCTGGAGGGCAACCTTTCGAAGCTTGGGAGCTTGCACTAGCAAAGGTTTTTGTATGGAGGTTAGTATAACTACCTCTGATACCTTCACTAGTAGACCTGGGGCATAATTACCCATCTATTTTTGGAAGGCCCTTATTTTGGTGTCTAGTCCTAATCACTCGAAGCGGAAATACTTGGAATTTGTTTGATTGTTAATCTCTTTAGGGACAATTTTAGTGTGTGTTCTATGCTCCTAGTCAGCCTAGCTTTTAATTTTCTTGAGTCTTTAAGAAGATCTTATAAAAATAATTCAAAGTGGCTGACTGACCATCTCAATGGTCATGGAGACTTCATGGGCTTTCACCTACAAGTATAGGTCCTTCTTAGAAGGCGTAGGAGTGATTCTACCAATGATTTTCAACCAGTGGCAGCAGGTGCATCAGAGATTGATCCTCCACTTGGGGGCATTATTTCACAATATCGACCTAGTACTACTATAGAGTTAGAGAGGAACACACCAATTATTTCTCGAGTACTTTTCTAGTCGAAAGATAGTATTGAAGTAGAAGAGCTTTCAGAGTCGCTAGTGGCTCTGAATTCTCCTCTTCCTCCTAACCATCCAGACATATTGTTATACGTTGGAACTTTGACTCATGGACCTTTGAGCCCAGGTCCACACACATATCCCTTCGATGACCACTACTGGAAGCATGACATCCACCATGAGTGTTGCGAGCATGAAAACTCCCATATCTGTGCAAGGGGGAGGAATTATTTCCATCCCTTCTAACACTCCCAACACTTCCTTATTTGGGTCTACTTCCATTTTGTCGATGAGTGGAAGTTCTCAAGCTAATGCATCCAGTTTTGGATTTTTCCCTTTTGGAATGCCGTCTCAAGGTATTCCTTCAGTTCCGTTGAATATACTGTCAACCGCCTCCACATCCATGATGAGTGGATTAGCTTCTTTTTAGGGTTTCCCATTTGGAAGAAGTCATATACCACATTCCAATCTGACAGTAGGGTCTATGCCTTTTCCATTCACAAGTGAAGATGGTAACCCCTTTCACAGTTGGACAAACCCTGCGGTTAGTGGGATAGGAGTTGGGAATCAGTTTTTCAACCAACAAGGGAATGTGCCATATTCCTCGGTTAATTCATTTCAAAGTTTTTCACCCTTTGCTAACGCTTGGAACCCTTATTAGGGGTTGTTAGCTCCTTTCAATACTTCGTTAGGGGGGTAACTTTACTAGTTACGAAGGATTTTCGACTGGAGTTGGTCCAACTCCGAGTTTTGCTAGACCACATGGATCACCCTTTGGTGCAGTAGGTTCTACAAGTTACTTCGGGCAACCTCGTGCCTTTAAAAATCCAAGTCATTCTTTTGAGACCTATGGGAACCCCGCCTAGTCCGGAGGGAATCCCCAAGGTCCTCTATGACTTCCTTTTCTGGCCACGCTTAATCTACCAGGCTTGACTAAATTGACGAATGATCCAAATAGGTACAATATGGCTTGGCCTCCGGTCTCAACTAAACTTCCATCGGATATTCTAAAATTCGAAGGGAAGAATGGTGAAGACCCGGGAGACCATCTGACCACGTTCCATTTATGGTGCTCATCAAACTCCCTGATCGATGATTCAGTCAGGTTGGGGTTATTTCAGTGCACCGTAATAGGAATGTGGCCAAATGGTATACAAAGTTGTCAGGTGGCACTTTTACTTCTTTTGGTGATTTAGCTAATATTTTCTTAAACCATTTTCATTTTGCCTGTCCGTTGTGAAGCTGGAATTAAACTTTTGGCCAATTTTCATCAAGGCACGATAACTCATATTTTGGATCATATCTAGGAATGGAGATGGAGAAAGAGGCTTATCAAAGCCGAAATTCCACCAGAGTTCCATCTCGAATGGTTTTTAAAATATTTACAAACTGAAATCTCTAAGGATGTTTCTCTTTTCGATGTTTATTTGGAAGTGCAGGCTATTTTTTGAGCCCAACAATTAGAATTGATATATTCTCAGTCTGGGACTCTTCAAAAAATCCTTCTTGACGCTCCTAGATCTAAGGTTTAACCAAACTGAAGCCCATCCCTCATGCCGATGGTATATTTAGATCAATTGACGCAAATTTGGTGAACCTTTTGAACCAATTGCAACAATTGTCTCTACAAACTGCTTCTTCTAATCAAGCAACACCGTCTACACCTTTGCCCTCCCAACCTACCTCCATTAACGTCGTCCAGGCTTCTAACCCCAAAGGAAATCAACAATTCGATGGGAAGAAGAAGGGACGAGGTAAGAAGAAGAATCAAGAAGGGAAGGGTAATACGAACAAGCCTAGCAATGGTGCCGGTGATGGTAGAAAAGAGTCTAAAAAGAAAGTTAAATTTCCATGCAAGTTATGTAATGGAGATCATTTGACTCACCTATACCCCAAGATTTAGGATGCTCAGTGCTTGTTAGTGCAGCAAGGGTCCTCTAACTCCCAAGCTATCTTGACTAACCCTTTTCCCCAAGGGCAGCAATTACTTGCTGGCACAAAATCGAATGCTGGTACCTCCATATGTGGCAACTAGGAAGGGGAAAATTCCTCAAATGTGTATATGATGAACTCGCCTGTCTACGTTGCCACACGTGCACGCGATTATGGTGAAATGGAAACATCTAAGGCAAAATATGTTCCTGAAACCTCAGACCCGCTTCATATTGAGTGACCCTCTATTGAGTCTATACCTCGGATACCAAAAGGTTCGGCTAAGAACTCGATGATTAACCCTAATGCTAGGGCAGCCCATAACTACTTGATTGTAGAAGATTTGGCTCAAAGTTCATGTGTTATGTCTGCATTGAAGGTACTCCAGTCGTGTCCTACTCAAAGAAGTGCTTTGCTTTCGGCAATCAAGGTAGTAGATCCAAAAAATTCTTTAGTGCTCACTTTTGATATGCTCAATTTCAAAAAGAGACTTCCTCATCATATGGCTTTCCAAATAAAGTCTACTTACCGGAAAACCAATATTTTTAGGACAGTTATAGATGAGGGAGCTTCCACATGTGTAATGTCTATGTCATGTTGGAAGGCCATTGGATCGCCTTCAGTTGTTCCTTCACCGAATCTCTTAACAACATTTGATGGTCATTCTCATAGGCCACATGGAATTATCCCGGCTTTTCCTATATGTGTTGGAGGAAAGGTCGTTAATATTGAGGTAGAAATCGTTGATGCCAACTTGGATTACAACCTCCTATTGGGAAGAAATTGGATTTATGAGATGGATACCATAGTTTCATCTCTATTTTGCATCCTTTGTTTTCCTCACGAGGGGAGAATCGTTAAAATTGATCAATTAGATTATTCTGTTATGAAACCAGCTCAAGAAAAGATAGAAAAGATAGATCAATGCCTTAGAATTCAGCCTCTTCGAGGGGGCAACCTCCTTTACATTACATAAATGAAC
>APFE030334478.1:6739-54075 GCA_000404065.3 Pinus taeda | reverse complement strand
AATTCCATAAGAATCTTTTGTTTTAGCTGGGAATTCTTACAAAGGTATAAGCGATCTTTGTACCATAACGAATCATTTTGCCAGCTAAATGTATCAGACATACTGGAATCTTGTTGTAACTTTCGAATAAATGCCCACAATTCTTCGTCATTGTTCCATTCCTCCTTGCTTCGTTTATCTAATCTGGTTGGATAATAGAAATGGTACACAACAATGCTTCCAAATCCTCATCCTTTCTTGAGAGTGCATCTGCCACCACATTTTGCTTCCCTTTTTTGTAGATGATTTCAAAAGTCATAACTCAACATCTTTGTGACCCACTTTTGTTGCTCTTCAGAGGATAATCTTTGTTCTAAAAAGTATTTTAAGGCTATCATGATCCTTTTTACCTTGAAGTGCCTTCCCATTAGATAGGGTCGCCATTTCTTAAGTGCATGTAGTATTGCCAACATTTCCTTCTCATAAATAGCTTTGTGTAAAAACTTTCCCTTGATTGGACGACTTTCAAAACCAATGGGTCTTTCATCTTGCATTAAAATAGCACCAATTCCATTTCCTGAAGCATCACATTCCACAATAAAGGTTTTTGTGAAGTCTGGTGTAGCTAAGGCCGGTGCTTGGCATTGCCTCTTTAAGATGTTCGAATGCCTTTGTTGCTTCTGGAGTCCATGAAAATGCATCTTTCTTCAATAATGTTGTTAGAGGTGCTACCATTCTCCCATAATTCTTAACAAACTTGTGACAATACCCTGTCAACCTGAGAAATCCTCGCAGATGCTTTATGGATGTGGGAATTTTCCATTCCTTAATGGCTTTAATTTTGCTAGGGTCTACCTTAACTCCTTCATGAGATACAATATGACCCAGATATTCCACCTCTAGTACTCCAAAGAAACATTTGGATCTTTTTGCATATAATTGTTTCACCTCCAATAGTTGTAGCACCCTGTCAACATGTTGAACATGATTCTTCCAATACTTGTTGTAGATTAGTATATCATCAAAAAATACTAACACAAATTTTCTAAGGGTTTGAAAATGGAATTCATCAAACCTTGAAATGTAGAAAGTGCATTGGTAAGGCCAAAAGGCATGACCAAAGATTCATAATGACCCTCATGAGTTCTAAATGTTTTTTCAGAATGTCTTCAGTCTTCATTCTGATTTGATGATATCTTGAACGAAGATTCAACTTAGTCAAGTAAATTGATCCATGCAATTCATCCATTAATTAATCAATGACAGGAATCGGAAACTTATCTTTAATAGTAAGCTTGTTGAGCTCCCTATAATTCAGACACATGCACCCATGATCCATCCTTCTTGTGCACCAATACTGCTGGAGCAGAGAAAGAACTTTGACTTGGTTGAATTATACCAACCTCTAGCATTTCTGCAACCAAACATTCAATTTCACTCTTTTGGGCATAGGGATATCTGTACGGCCTGATGTTTGGAGGAACACTTCCTGGAATCAGATGAATAGCATGATCATGATCACGAATAGGTGGGAGACCTTTGGGAGTCTCAAATCCCTTGGAATTATTGTCGAAGACTTTTTGGAGATCTGGAGAAATAGATGATTCCAATATGGAAACATCTAGCGAACATAATTGTGCAATTACACCTCTTTGTTCCTTTTTAAGAAGATTTTTCATACCGTTAGAGCTGATTATCTTTCCCGGTTTCCCTGCAATACCCCTTAATTCCACTTCCTTTCCTTCTGCAGAAAATTTCAGGAAAAGTTCTTGAAAATTAAAAGCTATTGTACCCAAGGATTGTAGCCATTGGATTCCTAGGACAACATCAGCACCTCCCATTGGAATGGAAAGCATTGGGCTAGTCAATACATATTCTCCCATGGATTGATTGATATTATGGAACTTTCCAAAGTAATTTATTGTTCCTCCATTTGCAACCATCACTTGACACTCTGGTGCTAGATATAGGAATCAATTCAATTATTTTTCTACCTTACAATGAATAAAATTGTGGTTACTTCCTAAATCAATCAACACTATTACCTTTTTCTTCTTGATTTGTCCTTCTATCTTGATGGTTTGAGGAGTGGTAATTCTCACCAATGCATTACAAGATATGGTTGGATTCATTTATTCTTTATTTAGGCTTTGTTCCTGGATTAGATCCTCTTCTTTTGACATTTCTTGCTCTTTTTCTTCTTCCTCATCACAATTTATGTAGAATAATTTCTTCTAAGCACACTTATGACCTTAAGTGTATTTGCTATCACAACTGTAACAAATCCCTTTTTCTCTTTTTTCTTCCAATTTTTGTGGTGTCAACCTTATAGGTTGTGGAAGACTAGGGGCAACAACACTTCCGTCTTTATAGTTGTGAGTGGTATGCTTCCTGGTGCCCTAATTTTGCTTTTCCATTTTTGTTGCTAACTTGAATGCCTTCTCTAATGAATCAGGTTCCCAAAGGCAAACATCATGTTGGATATTATCCTTTAAATTCCCTATGAACACATCAATCCTATGCTCCTCTGAAATATTTTTTACCCTTATGTTCAATTTTTGGAACTCCTCAATATGCTCCATTATTTAACCCTTTTGTTTGAGACTTATCAATTGGCTAAAAAAAGTGTTGCTTTTTGTATCCTCAGAACATGCTGTCAATTATTCCATAGAAATTGCCCAAGCGATAATTTTTTTATGAGAGCAAAGCAATTGATACCATACAAACTGATTTTGTTCCAAATTTAAAATTGCAATACCTACCTTTTGTGTGTTTTGCACATTATTAAGATCGAAAAATTGCTCCATTTGTAATATCCATGTTGCGGGATCCTTGCCATCAAACTTCCTCATATCGTTTTTTGGAATATGGTGAGTCTTCAATCCAACATTAGGGTCTATGGAATTATGATTAACATTTCTTTTGTTCTCATCATGAGTTTCCTTTACTACCCTTTCACCATTAGTGACCATTTCTTGTAGCAGCTTATTCATATTTATCTTCAATTCTTCCATGTTTGCCTTCAAATTTGTCTTACAATCGTCCATCTTAGCTTCCATGCCATTCATCTTAGCTTCCACACCATTTATCCTAAATTCCATGCCATTTATCTTAGCTTCTGTTAGCTTTTGTGAGATTGACATTTGTTGCACTTGGTCTTGTAATTTTGATATATCATGTAGCATTTCTTCCTCTTCTTCATGAGTCATGCTACTGCTTTCAAGTTGCTTACTACGTGTTTGCATTTTCTTTCCTCAGGGCATCAGTTACCAATAATAATTCTCTACTATGCCTTTTGAATTCTTCAAAATAAATTTTCAAACCAAGCTTAAGCAAAAAATTAAAAGAATCTACACACCTTTTTTCACTTTGTAGGAGCTCGATATTGTCTTTGATGTATCTTTGTACTTTTGAAACATCCCATTCTAAAATTATGATGTGCAGTAGCCCTCTGTGTCCTCTTTTCAATGCCACAAGTCTAATCCAAATTGGATTCTCCAAGGAAGAGTTATGTGAAATCTCCCACAGTGACCTGATTATAGACTAGTTCAGTAGAGTGAATTTGTACGACGTGCCACGAGTCACTGTTTCGACTTTTGGCTATAAACAATATATACAAGAAACTATAGTCCGTCCTCTTTCTGTACCTTCTTACAAAATTTCAATCTGATGCTCAGAGAGAAAGTTATGATGATTTTCCCCAGGTCACTTATTTGGAATGTAATTCAGGAGTCTACAAAAAGACCAACTTCCTTAGATCATATCTTTGTAATTATAGTGTGAACAACTTTGAAATTCGGATCTGAGGTTCAGTACAATTTCTTCTCAAATAGGTTTTTTTTTAGCTTCTAAAACGTCGCAGAAAAAAATGCCATGATGACCTATTTGGAGTAGCGAAACCCTAGAATCCAAAGCTCTGATACCAAATGTTATGAAACCAGCTCAAGAAAAGATAGAAAAGATATATCAACGCCTTAGAATTCAGCCTCTCGAGGGGAAACCTCCTTTACATTACATAAATGAACAATTCTTGGATGATTCAAATGACAAAACCTCCTTTCTATATATAGGAGTCTAAGGAGTCACAATATAACCCAACCAACCTAACAATGATAATATAAAGCCACAAAAATAACAATAGATGGACTCTATGGGGCACAATAATAACAATATGGGGATAATAGGGGCACAACAATAATGGGTACAAATACAATAGTAATGGGGTAATCACTAGTATTATAGGGACCCAACATATTCTCTGGGTGATTCTCGTGCAACTTCGGATTCTATCGTTCCATTGGTGGATAATCCTCGTCAACCCATAGAGAATTTAGCAGTAGGTATGTACTCTTCCTTTATGGTTATATTTGATCTTCCCCCTCCTACAGCTTGAATAAATGCAATTTCATCCTCCAAGGGGCCTTCATGGAAAGATTTCTTTCGAACTCATTATTTTTTGGACCCTTGGACCTTACCTTCTTCTACAACCACATTATATGGAGGCTAGGTTGGTGGAATGGCATTCACCATGCCTGCAACAGAGCTTAGTTATCAATCTATCGTTAACTCTACAGACAACCATCCCACTCCTTTTTCAGAAGAGGAGTTAGATGGTGATGTGGCTCTTGCTCTGGATTGCTTAGATACAGTTTTACCATCCGATGAAGCAATTTTAGAAGTGATGACGGGTATAGATCGACCTTGGGAAGATTTGCGTCATCAATCATATTTTCTTCCATCATTGCTGGAAGTCGAATCCAGGTTCTCCAATCTGCTTACTAGTGATGTTTGTACAGTGTCAACCCCTTTGGCTCCAACACATTTATTTGCCAAAGGTAATATGTCGATTATCTCAAAAACTGTACCTATAAAAATCTCTAGGAATCCTGACGTTATAGAAAATTTCTTCATCAGAGCCGATTGTTCCCCTGAAGAGATTCAAATTTACACCAACCTCTTTAAAGAGTTTAGAGATGTGTTTGCTTAGTCTTATGAGGAAATGCTTGGTATTGATCCATCTATAGTCCAACATGAGATCAAGACGTATGAGAATGCCAAGCTGATTCATCAGAAGCTTCGACTAGTCAATCCTAGGAAAGCAATAGCTATTAAAGCTGAAGTAGAAACACTACTAAAGGTAGGTTTCATATACCTCATTCCTCTAACAGAGTGGGTTTCTAATCCAGTCTCGGTAGACAAAAAATAACGAACGATCCATTTCTACATCAACTTTAGGGATTTGAAAAAGTCTTGTTCGAAAGATAATTACCCCACACAGTTTATTGATCAAATAGTTGATGAATGTGCGGGTAATGAAATTTTCTCGTTCATGGATGGATTCTCTAGTTATAATCAAATATCTATCCGTCTAGAGGACCAACATAAGACAACTTTTATTTGTCCCTAGGGTACCTTTGCATACAAAAATATGCCTTTTGGTCTTAAAAATGTTGGCGCTACGTTTCAGCAGGCCATGTCTTATGCTTTCCACGACATCAAGAATGTCATCAAAGCATACTTGGATGATTTAGCTGCTCATTCATGAAAGAGAATTGATCATCCCAGCCACCTTTGATTAGTTTTTGAGAGATGTTGATTTTACAAAATTTGGTTGAATCCGAATAAGTGCATTTTCACAGTCACATGTGGTCAGTTGTTAGGATTCATCATATCAACTGAAGGGATTCGAGTTGATCCCTTCAAGGTTGAGGCAATAATTCAATTGCCTCCCCCATCTTCCATCCAACAACTTCAAAGTCTCTAAGAAGAGGCAAATTTCTTGAGACAATTTATAGAAAACTATGCTGAGATAACTAAAGGATTATTTGTGTTTACTAAAGAAAGGAGTTCCGTTTTTTTGGGATGACTTTGCGCAATGATCTTTTTATTCCTTGAAGCAAGCATTAATCTCTGCCTCATTATTGAGTCCAACAGATTATGCCAGAGATTTCCTTTTGTATCTTGCAGTGAGAGAATCAACCATAGGTATGGTTCTGGTTCAGGAAGATGATGCTCTCACGGAGCATGTGATTTACTACTTGAGTCGAGGCTTGGTAGGTCCTGAACTATGCTATTCTCCTGTTGAGAAACTGGCCTTGGCAACTGTCCATGCTATCTAGCGCCTTCATCATTATATTCTATTACGAAAAAAATTTGTCTTAGTAGCCATCAATCCTTTTCAGCTTGTCCTCAGTAGACGTGTGATTGGGGAAAAATACAATCGATAGATTGTTATTTTAAGAGAATTCAATCTCAAGTTCTTATCAGCCAAGTCTAAGAAGTCATTGACTTTTGCAGAATTAATTTCTATGCTGCCTTGTGAAGAAGACATTGTTTATGAGGAAAGTTTCCCGGATGAACATCTATTCCTCATCTCTTCACAAGATCCCTGGTATGGAAATATCATCATATAGCTCCAGACTTCGAAGTTTTCGCTTGCTTCCTCCAAGGATGAACATCGAAAACTATGTCACCTTGCTAAGAACTATGTTATCATTGGTGATACATTATATCACTGAGGGGTTGATTCTATCCTTAGGTGTTGTTTAACTCTGGAGGAAGTAGAGTCTATACTCAATGATTTCCACAGTGGAGCTTGTGGTGATCATCTATTAGGGCTTGCAACAACCGAGAAAATCTTGCATGCCGGCTACTTTTGGCCTTCAATTTTCAAAGATTGTATTGAAGCAGTCAAACGTTGCTACCCTTGTCAAGTCTATACCTGGAATATGCACACAAATCTAGCTCCTCTTTTCCCTGTTGTCACTAATGGTCTTTTTACGAGGTGGGGCATTGACTCTACCACTTGTAATCTACCTTTAGCAGCGAATCACAAGTATATTATAGTGGTCGTAGACTACTTTACGAAGTGTGAAGAGGCCATGCCTACTTATAAAAACGATAGTGAAACAACAACATTCTTCCTCTTCAACCAGATTATTTCACATTTTGATATCTCGAGAGAGATTATCACTGACCATGGCAGTCGTTTCCAAAACCAAATGATGACCGAATTGGCTCTTAAGTTGGGCTTCCAGTAGGATCATTTGTCTCTGTATTATCCTCAGGCCAATGGGAAAGTCGAAGCTATGAATAAGTCCCTCAAGATGATCCTGCAAAGGACAATTGACAAAAATTTCTCCAATTGGCATATCATGTTGTACCCAGCTCTTTGGGCATACCGAACCTTGGTAAAGAGTGCCACCAATTTTACACCTTTTCATTTAGTTTACGGGCTAGAATCTATTCTTCCTATTGAATGCAAAATTCCATCCCTTAAGTTATTTGTTGAGCTTCTTCTAGAGACCTCTAGTCTCGAAGAGTGCCTCGTTCATTTGGAACATCTCAATGAGCAGCATCGAGATGCTGCCATAATAAATGAGGCCCATAAGAAAAGGTTTAAAACTCGGTATGATAAAGTTGTCTGTCCTCGGGTCTTTTTTGCAGGCGATCTTGTCTTGGTTTATGACCAAGATAAAGATGCCTTGGGGACAGGTAAATTCAAGTCTATGTGGTATGGTCCCTTATAATAAAATAAGTTTTAGGAAAAGGGGCTTATGAATTAGTCGATTTTGAAGGGAACAAGTTGGTGGAGCCCCGAAATGGGTTCTACCTCAAGAAGTATTTTGCTTAGGTTACGACCGAGCAATGGCTTCTTTGTATATTTTGTACTTTTGTACATATTTTGTCGGGAATTTTTGTGATATCAACACTTTTTTTATCTACTTTGGCAGGTGTTGATGGATGACTTGATCTATTTCAGATTCGCCAATGGTGCTAGTCGACACACTCAAAATCTCACTTTTGCAGCTTGGGTGATTTATTACCCATTTGGTCAATTGATGGTGTCAAGGGGAGTATGTATTGGCCCTGCTTCAAATAACATTGTCGAATATATTGCCATCCGAAGCTAGTTCTTATGGAATTGATTCGTTGGTAGTGTATCTTGACTTACAGCTGCTAGAGTCACAATTAAATAACATTTATCAGGTTCGAGATCCTTATTTATATTGCCAATTTTTTAGAGTGAGGGCGTTGCAATGATCATTTGTTTATATTACATATGTTCACATTCCACAATCTAAAAATTAATTAGCAGATTCTATTGTTAATCAAGCATTAGATTGGCATATCAATCATTCATCAAATTAAAAACAAACATAAAAATTTTTGAACTGTATATATATATCATAAAACTACCCGTGTATACATAAAGTGTTCAAAAAATAATATACAAAATTGGGACTAAATGCCCATAATTGTTCGGTCTACCTATCAACTTGGCTCAGGATGAGCGGCTAAGAAGGTAACTACTGCATTGGCCACACGCTGAAGTATGCGGATCCAACCCCGTGGTACTCCTACCATGTGGCACTCCATCTCCTCAAGTAGGTCCTCTATGGCTACCATCAATACCTAGTGAGTCAATCTCACCAAGTTTCTTTCGACTGCATATAGGACCCTCTCTGTCTCAGCAGCTACCTCTTCCACGACGCCTGTGCCACGGGAATCCATTTGGTCTCACTAGACCCACATTTGGAACATGACCATTATGTTAGTATTTTAGTCCCATCAAAAATATTTCTAAGTTCATTTTCATATTTAAAAAGGAAAAAAAATCTTAAAAATTGACCAAAAATTAAAAATTATTACCTATGTCTCCCCATGCTGCGTTTGGTGGCAACACCAAGTTTGGATCTCCTTGGAAATCCATGCCAGCATAAGGGTAGTTGTCGACTACGATGATTTGTTGGTCCCACCAAGAAAAAAAATCGTCATCAAAAGTCATCCTCGGTACATCCCAACCTGCAAGGCGTTTCATCAAGTCAGCCCACCTACCCATCCGTGGATCTCGCTGGCTATTGATAGAGATAGATACCTTGGGACATAGCCCAGGTACCTTCTCGAAGAAGGAGCATAAAATGGTCCCATATAAAAAGTTTTTAGTCTGACCTTTCTGAATGGAGGTCAGTTGACTCTTCATGTTGGTTAGAAGAGGTGTGCACCAATTGAACACAATGGTTAGACATTCCACTTCCAGGCTCATGGACACCCGTGAAGCCTGATGTAGTGAAGCTAATCTGTTTACCATGGCAATAGTAAATAGTAGAATCCTGAGAGATAAACTATCCACATGTTTGATTGGAATTTGACTTCCAATCTTTTCCAGATGCCCAAGACAGCATATGTGTACATAGTCTTCTACTGAAAGACAACTCCGTGTCCTGCCAGTCGAATGCATAACCTCCCCTCTTCAGGAGAGACCTGTGATAAAGTAGATGTCTTCGACCTCAATCCTAAGAGGCATCTGATCTATCATGAAGGCATCATCCTCCACACTCCAGTAGTGGATCAATAACTCAAGCAGGCATGTGTTCACTTTCATGTTTGGCAATTTGAAAAATTTCAACAAGCCGCACCCTCTCAATGGATCTAGTGTAGTTTGGTCGTTCATTACCTCATTGTCAATTGTGGTATGCTCTCTCTCTCTCTTCATTTGATGGTCATCCTAAAAAGAAATGAGTTTCAACCATTAGAATTTGAGTTTGAATTTCAACTCGCGTACACATGGGTTCTTTACACACAGTTGTGTGTAGGGCTGTCATATATGCGAGTTGGTCACAACCAACCTACATGTATGCAGAGTTGGATTTTTTGACAAGAATTCCCATTGTCAAATATTAATTAAAAATTCTAAAAAGCATCACAAAACATTGCAATTATGGTTTGAGGGTTACCTGGTAACTTTGGCGCAATTTGAACGGTTGAATTCTTCAGAGGCAAGTTTTCTCCTTTTTGATCCACAACTTTTTTCCAAATGCAAATGAAAAATTTGTGAGTCTAAAAGTCAATATATAGATTTGAAATTTCAAAAAAAAATTCTTAAAACTTGATTTTTCATCTCATGAATTTTTTGACTTGTGGGCTTGGATTGTCAAGAATGGATTATTGTTTTAGGATATTTTGGACACTTCTTTGAGATCCTATTGCAGTCCCATGACCGCTGACCTGTCATGGCAGGTATTGTTCACTTACTCGCATATAGGTTAGGGAAACCATTTTTTCCATTGCATCTTGCATACTAGCCTCCGTTCAATGATACATTAGCCATAGGGTCGACCCCATCGTGTCTTGGTTAGCAAACCATGTTCATTCGCCAATTTTTTAAAATCATGATGCGATGGTAGAGCCATCCTTTACATGGGCATTGTAGTTAGAATCTCACTGACATTGGTTGCACATGCTATTTTACTGAGTAGGCTCGGGAGTCCTCTTTAGTCCCACCATGACTTGTGCATTGAAGACACATTCTCCTTGCTTCTATGCTTATTTATGGCCTTATACCCTAGAGGCTCCTTTGTGTTTAGTTGTACTACTACATTGCATTTTGACTATTTGCACCTTTTGGCCTTGGGCCAGGTTCACTTGGACTCGTGTTTAAGCCACTTATTTGACCATGTCTTCTGCAAGATCAATCATGCAATCACTTAACTTCTACAACTTGACACACCCTTTGACCCATGGAAGGAACATCCTTTTGAGTGTCCTTGACCAGTTTCACCTCCCTACATTGAGCATAGGATTGTTCCCATCCTAGGAACTAGATCATCTATTTCTCTGACACTCGTTCTTTCCACTGTAGTATAGAATTCTTTTATTCTTTTTCCAGCTTAAAGAAAATGACAAAAAAATTATATATTCCAAAAAAAGCAGGAACGGGACAACATTTCCATATATTGTTGGCAGCTAGAGTCAATCGTGTTGCCCTTGAACAAAGCACTCAAAAGAAAGTATCTCCTCCATTTTGGGTGAGATTTAGTTTGACTTAGGTACACCTTAACCTTGTTATTGAGTTAGTTTTCCTCTGATTGGTTACCTCTTCCAATCATATGGAGAGTTCGCTCATGCCTCCTGCATGATGAACTTATACAGAGTTATCATATGCTGCCATATAGTCATCATTGAGTCGTGCTTTTGTTCAAGGGAAGTAAGCCTGAGTTGGCCTCTCTGTGGTGTCTCTTGACCTATTTTTTAGTCGGCCATCCCTGGTTGTCAGTGTCATGTTTTTCATCACATCAATTATATTTGTCCTTTGCTCGTGCTAGTTTGAGAAGGTTTCCATTGACTTCTTGCTAGTAGGTCTTGTCCTTATCAACGACGACATAATGCTCTAAGGGCAAGCCTATAGCCGCACCCTAGCCCTATTTTCATTATTCATAGGTCACCTTGTGTTTAGCATCGATCAATATCATGTGTCTTTGACTAAGTGGTTTCCCTTATGTTCGACATCAGCTTTCATCATCACACATTTGGATTCATGAAGTGCCTTGGTTTCCATTTTACCCTATTGGTGGATTCCTTGCGTTTGTGTCAGCTTTCATTATTGGTTGGTTCAGAGGGTTTCTATCGTGTGCTAGCTACATCTTGTGTACGCCGGAAAGGTGCTTCTGTTAGGTTACTACAGTTTTTTTGTTTGATTCCTTCCACATTATTGGCTTACGGGTTACACTTGTGCTAGATTGATGAAGGATGCCTTAATGCATTCCTTCTAGCAGATATTTTCCTATCGACTACGACTCATTGCTCTGGGACAATGATCTAGAGTCCATTTCATAGTACCTTGGGGTTTGCATTCATCAGTGGCAGATTCCTTCGCTTCAACAATGGGAAACCATAATTGTCCCCTGATTGATAGATTCTTCCAAGTGTTCGACTTCAGCTCATTCATTCACACTTGTTAGATTGTACTGGGTACCTTGACTCCCATTATCATTATCGGTGAGTAGTTTCATGTTTTTTAACGATATACATCAATGACCAGTAATCAAATGATTTCTCTCATGGTCAACTTTAGATCATTTATTCCCATTGTGTAGAAATGTACCACGGTAGTCGGTGAAGACCTCGGGTTGCATCAACATGTTTTGGTTCACTTGTCAGTTGCTTTTGTTACTGCTAGTCGACACCATCCACATTATATGTTGTAGTCCTTCACAACAACATCTTATATGCTGGCATCCGAGTTGTGATGTAGTATCATATTATTCCATCATGTTCATTTGGTACTATTGGGATCAGTTTTTGACATCAATGATCAGCTTCATTGATCATCTTCTTATATGTGATATTCAGACATGCACTTTTGATCACGATCAGATGATCCATTATGTACTTTCAGTCCTTTATACTTGTATACATAGTGGATTCACTTGTACTTGATATGCGGACATGATTTAATTTCTTTGAGCATGGGTATGGCCGCCTTAGATAGTTGTTTCTTTATGGTCTCTTTTTGATGGCTTGGCAAGCTGAAATCTGGTGAAGTCCTTCTCATTTTCAATAGGTTTCCTTTCCATATACTTAATACATTTCGGCCATCATGTACCCCTTATGACCTCATATATTAGGGGGAATTTGTTATAGCTCCAAATATCACCCTTGGTATTTGTGATGCTTGGTTTATTTCCCAGGGAAACCCCTCCTTCTAGACTTGGTCCAAATATTTTAAAAACGGTGTTTTACTCCCTATACGCTACTTTTGCCTGTGATAAAAGTGCGTACACGTGGGTTAGTCAATACCCAACCCACGTATATGTGTTAAAACACTTAAAAAAAATTAAATTTCCTTAACTATGAGCGGAGTTCATAGTTTTACCTGTTGATTACCTCATAGTGCACTTGGCCCAACTGTTTCTCGACTGTTTCCCAACTAAAAAAACTAATTGGGAGAAGTATAAATAGACTTCTATGGGAAGGCCTTAAAGAGGAGAAGAGATATAATTACTATACTAAGATTATCCCCTGACTGAGTCTGAAATATCCCTATGCTTCAAGCACTTCCCCAGGTTCAAGAAACCCTTGTTTCCTTGAGTGTTGATATTCTCCCACTTGCTTGAAATATCATGGTATTGGTTATGGAAGGAGGTTGTTGAAGACTAGGACTGGACGGATCTGGAGGACGGTTCCGCTTGGAGCTAGAAGAAAAAGACTCGGGTGAATTCTCTCCATGTTGGTTATAGCTTTCTACAATAAAAAGAAACATTGTCTTGTTCTCGAGATTAACTTTGTTTATGCGTTAGATATTGTTGCAATTCATGTATGAATGTTATTTTGATGTATAACTAATCATCTTGCTTATATGATATAAAGTTGATTTCATTAAAATTATTTATATATATGCTTCTATGTATGTACAGATTGGTTGATTTGCAGATTCGAAGATCATCAGTAGTTGCAAAGGGTCTGAACCCTGCTGGAACTACCTAAACAAAAGACATTTGGGTATGATTGCTATCGTATAGTTTGTTTGTATAAGAATGTTTCCTTAGTTTTATGAGTGTTTCCTACTGTGGTTTGCTCTTTCTCTTGCTCTTGCTCGTACTGGGACCCTTGATTCCACTTCTGCTTTGGATTTCTTAGATACATTTTTTCCATCTGGCGAAGCAATATTCGAAGCAATGATGGCTATAGATCCACCATTGGAAGATTTGCATCATCGTTCATATTTTTGTCCTCCTTTGCATGAAGTCGAATCTAGGTCCTCCAGTCTACCTACTATAGATGTTTGTACAGTTCCTTTGGCTCCAACACAGTTATTTGTCGAAGGTAATATATTTATTGGCTCAATGAATGTACCTATAAACATCTCTAGGAACAAGCTAGCGGAGCCCCCTGATGGGCTCTACCTCAAGAAGTACTTTGCCTAGGTTACGGCCGAGCAATGGCTTCTTTGTATATTTTGTATTTTTGTACATATTCTGTCGGGAGTTTTTGTGATATGGACAATTTTTTGATCTGCTTTGGCAGGTGTTGATGGATGACTTGGTCTATTTCAGATTTGCTGATGGTGCTAGTCAGCACACTTGGAACCTCACTTCCGTAGCTTGGGTGATTTATTATCCAACTGGTCAGTTGATGGTATCAAGGGGAGTATGTATTGGTCCTACGTAAAATAATATGGCTGAGTATACTACCGTCATTAATTTACTATCCAAAGCTATTTCTTATGGAATTGATTCGTTGGTAGTCTATCTTGATTCACAACTGGTAGTGTCACAATTAATTAACATTTATTGGGTTCAGGATCCTTATTTATATCGCCAATATTTGAGAGTGAGAGTGTTGCAAAGATCATTTGTTTATATAACTTATTTGCACATTCCACGATCTGAAAATTCATTAGCAGATTCTATCGCTAATCAAGCTTTAGATTGGCACATCATTCATTCATCAAGATAAAAATAAACATTAAAAAGTTGGAACTTTGTGTATATATATATATATATATATATATATATATATATATATATATATATATATATATATATATATATATATATATATATATATATATATATATATATATGTATCATAAAATCGACCGTGTGTACATAAAGTGTTTCAAAAATAATATACAAAATTGGGACTAAAATGCCCGTAATCATGTCAGTACATTTAATGACCCAGCTCAAGATGAGTGGCTAAGTAGGTGACCACTGCTTTGGCCACACGCTAGAAAAGGCGAACCCAATCGTGTGGCACTCCTACCACGCGGCGCTGCATATCCTCTGGTAGATTTTCTACGGCCTCCATCAGTACCCGGTGAGTCAATCTCACCAAGTTTCATTGGACTGTGTATAAGACTCTCTCAGTCTCCATAGCCACCTCTTCGACACCTCTTCTGCAAATCCGTCTGGTCATACCGGACCCACATCTGGAACATGATCATTATATTAGTCATTTAATCCCATCAAAAATATCTTTAAGTTCATTTTCATATTTGAAAACTTAAAAACCATAAAAATTGATAAAAAACTTTTAAAAAATGGTTACCTATCTCTCCCCATGTTGTGTCTGGTGGTAGCACCAAATCCGAATCTCCCCTAAAATCCATGCCAGCATAGGGATAGTCGTCCACAGTGATGATTTGTTGCTCCCACCAGGAGAAGAAATCATTGTCAAAAGCAGTCCTTAGTACGATTCCGCCTCTAAGGCATTTCATCAAGTCGGCCCACTTACCCATCTAAGGATCTCAAGGGCTACTCATAGGAACTGATACTCTGGGACGTAACCCTGGAACCTTCTCGAAGAAGAAGGAGCACAAAATGGTCCCATATCTGAAGTTCTTGGTCTGTCCTTTCTGAATGGAGGATAGTTGACTCTTCATATTGGTCAGAAGAGGTGTTCACCAGTCAAACACAGTAGTGAGCCCTAGGGTACTTATTCCCGTAACTTAGGTTTTGGGCATCTAGAAGGGTGGTTTAGCTCTTGGGGGCCTTGTAGCACCTGAGGGAGGTTAATAAGGTTTAGGCTGTGTTGATTCCACTTCCTTAAGGTGATCTAGGAGGTTGAGTCATATCATAGTAAGTCTTCATCACATGTTTACCCTAGTATGCCAGTTAACTTGGGTACTTGTGGGAGGAGGGTGTTACAAGGTGGTATCAGAGCATGTCTCAATGCTTGGATTGGATGGGCGGAATGTGTTTGTCATACATGCATGATAGTTGTCTATGTGATTGTTATGCATGCATTGTGATGGTCACTGTTGTGGTCTTGTGTCATCATGATGCTATTGGTATGTTATGATGTTGATATTTTAGTTGAGGTTGAGTGGGATATGTAGATTATTAGAGTGAGGTTATAGCACTAGACCTCGAGGTAACAACAGATCATCTTAGAAGTTTCTATGTTGGGCATGCATGTATGTTGGCTAATGGTTTCTATATGCATTATGGTTATATGCTTGTTTGTCATTCTATTGTTGTTGTGGTTACATGCATGGTAGTTGTTCAGCACGATCATATGCATATGCATCAATAGGCATTCGTGGTAGTTAACTTCTTGTTATATGCATTGCGGTCATACACATGATGATTATGGTCATTGTAGCTAAGATATTGATGTTATATGTATCATGCTAATCTAGATTGGTCTGTGCAAATGATTATGGTTATGATATTCATGTACAATTTGATATATTTGTGATATTGTGTTGAACTAATTTGGACTAACTTGAGCAGATGTGATAGCATCCCTTGAGATACATTGAGTTATGAGTTTGATCATGTTGTCTATTTGGTTTATCTAACATGGTATGTTTCAATTTTGTTTAAGTGTTTGATGAATCACATGATATGAATATGTGTCTAGAAGATTGCATGAAGGAATGATCTTGTTTTAAGAAGATTTTACGAACACAATATGCACTCAAATAACTAATATGAACTTCAGCGTAAGTGGGTGCTAGTTGTAGTAGTATGACTAATGACTATTAGTTGATTATGACATGGTTTTTGGTCTTGGTAAAGGTTGATTTCAAATTAATATATATAATGTCTTGATCTTTGGAACATGTGGATGACATGTGTGAACAGTTGTAGGGCAAAATTTTTGGTATTAGTGTGATAAGGTAACAATTGATTTGTTTATATAACTGACATCTGAGTGATGTGATATCACATATTTAGACTCAATCGCAGCAAGATAAAAGTTAAAAGAAAGGAATTGGGTGATAATTCCTTTGGCTATGTTTGGAAACCACAATTCCAAATAAATGAGTGAATTTCATGAACACTGGCAGTATCCTTAATCTTTTTTTTGCCTAGAATTATGTGAATATCTGATAGATTCATGAACATGTATTTGACAGGTATATTAGATAGTTTCTAGTTATAGTTGGATTTGTTAAGGGAATTGGAGTCACTTGAGAGATGACATGGATGTGTTCAGTTACAAAGAAATGTGCTTGGCACGACAAGGTAAGATAACTAGTATATTGTTATATTTATTTATGCACTAATAGTTATATGTTTATGGTAGTATGATGCAGGGAATTGCATGGAAAAGGAGACTACCGTAGATCTTGAAGAAGGCTCGGGTTTTTCTTTCCCTCAGAAGCATTGGGAACCATGGGGATTGAGTCATGATGTTTGTTGCAAGTTTTATTCTTTCGGTGCTTTATGATTTTTTGCAATTGGTTTGCAGTTTTGTTTATGTCTAATGCATGATCATGCCACTTTGTTTGTGGTGCCATTTTTCTATTGGTTTTCCATGGTTTTATTCTTGTTCATTTCTTGTTCTTTCCTTTTATGTTTTGAGGGCCTTCAGTATTAGTTGGTGAAAGAGGAAATTTAATGGAGCTCAGGGAGAGATGAATCAAACTAAACATGTAATGCAAGGCTCGAATGAAGCTTGGTGCATGTATAAGAGCAGTTGAAGGTAAGAATATGATAGCTGGTTGGATTGGTTGGGTTCATTGTAGTAAATGGATGGTGGTAGGAAAATTATGAGAAAGGTACCAGGAAATGTAAAGTGAATGGATTTGAGGTTTCAGATGCCTTGGCTATGTTGGGAACTATTGTTCTCAATATTGTGCATGTTATGCATGGATTAGGAAGTTCTCTTAACCTTGACCTTATGGTATCTGGTAATTATGTTATGATTATTATTATGGTGATCTATATATATTTATATATCTATGTATATATGCCATTTTCTGACAGGGTTCTTTAGGGATCATGATAGCTTTATGCTAATGATTATATGTATGTATGTATGTCGTCGACTGACATGTCATTAGGGATCATGATTGTTTTATGCTAATTTTTATATGTACATGTATCTATATATGTGTGAATGTCATTATCTGATAGGGTCGTCAAGGATCATCTGTTTGGAGGAATGATTGCTTATGTAGGTGAATGGCATGAAGAGCTTCCTAGTTTATGAGGAATCAAGTGGGAAGAGTAGTCCTAACAAATATATGAGGTCATTATCTTGTGGATATGAATTGATATTATGTGATTATAATATGTCTATGTTTATGTTATGAAAAATCTATGCCAAGGGATACATCAATGGAATGAAAGCAATGATATTTGCGACATGTTGGAACCAGCATGGAGAGTGGAAAGACACTAAAGCAAGGTTGCTTGATAGAGACAATGTGATTTCTAGATATGTAGTACTACTATTGTGTATATGTTTTACATGTTGTAACTATGGTGTTGTTTGCATGTGGTGTTATGTACATGTTGTACATGTGGTGTTGTGTACATGTCATGCTATGTACACTTTATTCAGGTGGTGTTGTGTAAATGTGGTGTTGTGTACACATTATGCATGCGGTGTTGTGTACATGTTGTGCATGTGGTGCTATGTACATGTTTTATTGTGTATATGTTTTACATGTTGTGTTGTGCACATGTCATACTGTGTTATGTGTATTTTTTAGTCATTATATACTGCCATATGTATTTGTTGTGTTATACTCTTTGTATGAATATGTGTTGTGTTGTACACCATGTGTACGTGTAAGTGTTGTGTTGTACACTTGGAGTAGGTGTATGTGTTGTATTACACATGATGTATGTGTATGTAATTGAAGAGGAGAGAAGTATTGGGTGCTTGCCAGGTGTGGCAACCAATTTAGTGTGTGTATGGACAAAGAACAGAGGCAGAAGAAAAGAATTGATTAAAGGATAAGTATCAGTATTTTATTTCATTTTTATTATGCAGGAGATCTATGACTCTGATTTATGATGGTTACATGTGATATATTATTTTGATTTATGATGGTTTTGTGTAAGCTAACCGGATGTGATATGTTATACATGATGGTTTTATTAAACAACTAGTTTGACTTGTGACATGAAGTGAACAAAATTGCAAGTGTACCTTATTAACGAGCTACTAATGAGGTATGGTTTAAATTTATTTCAATTTATTTTGAATCTAATGAAAAATTATGTGCTTGGTATAGGAAAGCATGACAATTCCCAGTTGGGAGGTTGAAACTAACTACAAGAATTAGCAAAAATAACAAAAAGGAATTGGAATAGGAAACAATATGCTAGTAAAGAAATTCAAGAGCAAGGCCATTCTGGGATACTGGTACCCAATAGTGTCCATTTATTTCCATGGGCATGCAATGATTGGTATGATGGTTTTAAGGCAGGGATATGCCCTAGTTTTTGGACCTTCTGATGCGAGGAAACCTTGCCAAGGGAGGGGTCAACCGAGGGACTGTGTAGCAGAGAAGGGGATACCCATGGAGCTTGGAAGGTGTGTGACTTCATGGAAAGGCATAACCAGATTTCCCTAGGGAGTGTGTAGCAGAGAAGGGAAGGTCGAGGAATGAAGTTTTTTTGGTCATTATAATTTCTAGATGGAATGAGATGCACATTAAGAGTGTTCCCTCGAAAAATGAGTCAATAATTGTTCATTCGGAGAACAAATAGCGCAAGGATCATATCACTAGACATTAGATGTAGATTTGACTTTGGTAGTGGATTTTGGCCTTCCTGGGAGGAGGTGAATCTTGGTACTACTTTTGAGGGTGGAGGTGTGAGGCTTTGGATTCCCTTGTTGATGATACAAGCACCGTATCCTTTTATTTGCTAGTTATAGTAAATGTGCATATGTATATGTGATGTTATTGTAAATACCATATCGAGCTAGATTTATAAAGCTCCATAGATAGTATGGCTATTTGTTGGTTAAAGAAAATGTACATGAGCGTATATGTGGTTGTTATTGTAAACACCATAATTATCTTCGTTATAAAGCTCTAGTAAATGGTATGTTTTTTATGTTTTTAGTAGTGGTCATTGTAAATACTGCAACGAGCTATGTTATAAAGCTCCATAAGAAGTATGTTTTTTGCTAGTTATAGGTGACATAGAACACTAACGAAAGTGTTACCCCAAGGGGGAGGGTTTTGTAACAACCCCTGGTTGAATTTTCATATAAAAAAGTATAATACTAAGGTCATGGGACACATATTCCAAGATAAATGGTGGGAAAAACATCCTGGTGGGTGTCACTTTCAATTTATTATGGCCAAGGAAATTGGAAAAGGAATTAACAAAGGAAAAGAGGAATTATTTAACATTTTATTAATGAAAATAAAGGAAATTAGGAGAAAAGGAAAGTGAAATATCACAGGTTGCATAAGAGGAGGAAATTGAAGGAAAAATAGAGGAAAATGAAGGAAATAGAGGCCTCGATGATAAAAAGCCTTCTGAGGATCAGTTCATAGATGTTGGTCAGTTCATTCTTTGGAACTCTCATCGTATTCTCTCTCTCTCATACTCTTGCACACTTAGAGCATTCTTGGAGCATGCATGGATCCCTCTAATATTCACTTGGATTTGGAAAAAGAAGGCAAATGAAAGTGGGAAAGCACAAGGGAATAGTTGGATCAGTGACTACAGTTGGATTTCTTTGCAGGTATTGAGTTTCATGTATGATTTCCTTGCTAGTTTGGCATGCATGGTATATTCATGTGGTTATTTGGTTATGATTTTCCATTGGGATGGAGGATTTCCTAGATTGGTAGTGGTTTTCCCTAGCCTTACCATTTCCTAGATATCCATGGTGTTGTGGGTTTTTCCCTTTTGTTTTATGATTGGTGCCCTTGTTCCTTATGGTTGTGGGTTGAGTTATTAGTTCATGGAGCCTTGGTTGGAAAAATGCTCTGGAAGCCCTAGAAAAACTTGGGTTGAGTTACTAGTCCTAGAGCCTTGGTTGGATAAATTCTCTGGAGCCCTCTGACAGTTATGGTTTGAGTTACTAGTCTTGGAGTTGGGTTTAAACAAACACTCTAGAGCCCTAGACAACTTGTATATAGACTGAGCTAGTGATGGTTACTGCTGTTTGACTGTGAGGTGGAATCACTACTTGAGGGTTGAGGTAGTTTGGCCTCTGGAGTCCCTGGTTTGGTTTTTATTTGGTTATTCCATGAGATCCCACATTCATGCTTGGAATATGGCACGAGGGTGATTGGCTGAAAGAGAGATTTGATTCGACCCAATCTATGGTTGAGTGGTACGTGGAAGTCCTTGAAGTGGCTGCATTTTATATATGCTAATAAGAGCTCTTTTCTTCCTGTATTTTATGAGTAAATGTACTTGTTATTATGTGACTTTAATGGTTGTTCTATCATTGATATTTCTTTGGTTATATATTGGTTATAAGCATGTTTTATGACAAACTTGAGTTATGGATCTTATCATGTTTTGGTTAGTAAATGAAATGTTAATGAATGCATGAACTAGTAGATTATGAGAGGGCATTAGACCTTCTTGATGATTCTCAAATAAGTATGAGAGCCCTATGTTCAGATGTGTATTTATGACTTGTACATTACATGCTCATGATATGTTTGATGAAATTTTTGTCATGGTCAGGCCTGGTTAGATCAATTTCTTGCCTAAGATTTGCATGGAAGGCTTTGTCCTTGTGTCATTCATGGTTTTGGAAAGTTTCATCAAGTTTTGGGCAAAGCTTTGGATCCTAGCCTGGAAATGTGGCTTAAATCATGTGGTCTCATGCACAAAACTAGGTGAAAAAGACTACAATCACTCCTTTGTAGGCATCGTGCCTGCGACTAGAGAGTACATTCAAATTCCAACAGTGTTGCACCAACATGTGGGAGTCCAAGGCGAGGCATAAATCGGGTTTTGGGCACCTAGAAGGGTGGTTTAGCTCTTGGGGGCTTGTAGCACTTGAGGGAAGTAATTAAGGTTTAGGTTGTGTCGATTCCACTTCCTTAAGGTGATCTAGGAGGTTGAGTCATATCATAGTAACTCTTTGTCACATGTTTACCTTGGTAGGCTGGTTAACTTTCGTAAATGTTGAAGGAGGGTGTTATAGTGTTGAGTTGGTAATATTCTTAAGTATCTTCTTATGGTTCCTTAAACCTTGTTGTCATCCTAACCTCTGCTATTGAAAACTACTCTATCTCTTTTAGCTCATACATTGGGCTATACCTATCTAATGGTAACTAGATTAAGGGAAAATGAAATTTTATGCCTATCTAGTGGGATCCCATCCATTTTATATACTGCAAATATCTATTTAAATGCCCCATGGATCTAAAAAAATTTGGATACCTGAAAGGCTCTCTAGTTTTAATAGCCAATGTAGACAACCCCCATCTCTTGTTGGAGCCTTGTAGGGCATCAATAGTTATGTCATCAATAATATGTATACATTGCTCAAGGACGTGCTTGAAGACTTACCACCATCCTTGAAATATCAAGTGATTTTGTGATGAGACTTTGGGTTCTAATTCACTCACTTGAACTAATAGGTTCTGGTCTAATCCTTAATTCATAGGTAGCATGCGCTCATTCCACATTTGCTTGAGAAATATTTCACTTAACCTGGTGCCTGAGGTGAGACATAAATAATCTTAACTAAAGGTACCCAATATAGGGCATAGTATTGAAATTTATTTCATAAAGGGGAATGAAATCATGTAAATAAAATTCACATCAAGAATGTTGTGTAGTAGTATCAACTTCATAAAAGGCCCTCCAGATGGCTTTTGCATATGGAAAATGGTAAGGTTTGTCTTCAATAATAGTTGTAATCTTAAAAGAAATCATTTTTTCTTGTAATAATAGGGCATAGACTAGAGATGGTAGTCAAAATTTTATGGCAGAAAGGAGCCTGAAAGTCAACCTGGACACAACGCAGTGAAAAAATAAAATTGGTTGTAGGCGCTGTGAAATATTTTTGTAGCACCATTTTAAAAACCTGTAAGTGCTGTGAAATATTTTGTAGCACTTCCAAAAACTTTGTTTTGGCTTGTGGAAGGAAAATCGATTAGCTCTCGCTTTGCAATTGACTCTTCATAGTCACAACGCATTCTCCACACTCAAGAATAACCTCCCTCATCTCCCTTACCAAGGGTTATGCTCAAGCTCACAACAAAAAGGCATGGAAAATTTCAGACCAAGGGCTCAGTTTCAACACTCAACATACTTGAATTCCCACACTTTTCTACTACAATAATGATCTCATCATGCCTCTCTACATCCAACATTCCCTCATCGAATTAATTGGTCGTCCTTTATTAGAAAAAAAATGTGTCACTGCATGCAAAATAGAGATGCTACAAAATATGGTTTGGGTCACATTAACAAGTATGCATAATGACCATGGCTCAGAAATCAAACATATGTTTGGGTCACATTAACAAGTACTCATAATGAACATGACTCAGAAGTAAAACATACATAGGCGCATTATGCTACAAGCCTTGGGTCACATTAATTCTAGAATGAAATTAAATGTGCATACAATTTGAATTGAGAGATAATAACACAAATATATGGAATGTGTTGCACACTTATTTTATTTATTTCACATGTACAAGTTTGAGGGAGGAGCAGAAGATCTCCTCATCCCCAATTTATACTCCTTTTATGCACAATCTTTGCAACTGATTTGCTTCCCCTTCTCTCTAATTTAGGGAAATTGAAAAGAAACAACAAAAATGACTCTTCATTCCTAAACTCTTCAACTTATTCAAATTATGTATTTACATTAAATGTTTAAAATGTCATCAAAGGTAACAAAATTTATCTTCTAGCTTGACATGTATCCAACCCACCACATTTTCAATCCCAATCCATTTCTTCATCATGGACTTGATCTAATGCTCTTGCATGAAACTCCCCATGAAGGAAAAATCATGAGATCCTTCTCATAAGATCCTCTATAAAGCGACCTGCCTTCTGTAAAGCTGCAACACTCGGCCATGTAGAATCCTCCATTGAACGGTCCTTTTGCTTCACTAAAAACTCCAGATACTCATTTCCCTTGGTGTGGTTTAAAACTCTGGTGTCTAAGACTCTCTCAAACTTCAAACCTTCTTCCATAGGCATCTGCTTCATCCAACTTTGTTCACTAACTTCACCACTTCCCCCATTTTCTATAGTGGTACCTTCATCACCAAATTAATAGGGATACAAATCAACCACATTAGAGATAAGTGAGATACCTAGGCCCACAGGTAACTCCAGTTAGTAGGCATTTGTAAAAAAAAAATTGAGTGTTCCGAAAGGTCCTATTTTATTCATTTTGTTCTTGCTATACTCTCCTCTTGGGAATGTCTCTTTTCTTAGTTGTGCTAAAATCATGTCCCCTACCTCAAAGTTTACCTCTCTTCTTCTTAAATCTACTCTTTGTTTATATTTGTGGTTGTTGTCATGTAGCTTTTGTTTTATTTCCTCATGTAAGTCACTCATTGTTGCTGCAAAATCCTCCCTATCAACACTCATCTACTAGAGTTTTCCCAAATCTCTGTGATCACAAACTCCTCTAGAATGCATTACATACAATATTTGAAATAGACTCTTCCCAGTTCTCCTATTTGGTGACTCATTGTATGTGAAATCAATTCGAACTAATACACTATCACACTGCTTGGAATGCCCTCCCACAAGGCTCCTCAATAGTTTTCTAAAACTCCTATTCCCAACTTTAGTTTTCTGATTTGATTGTGATTGATAGGCTAATATGAAGTTCAATTTTGTACCAAGATTCTTCCACAAAGTCATCCAAAAATTTCATGTGAACTTGGTGTCCTTGTCAGAGATTATACACTTTGGAAAGTCATGCAATTAGACAATCTCATTGAAGAAAAAATGAGCCACATTTGTAGCATCACTAGTCTTGCAACATGGGATAAAGTGAGCCATCTTTAGAAATGTGCCCACAATTACAAGTATAAAATCCTTACCTTGTTGCATCCTCAATAAACCCAAAACAAAATCCATACCCGCTGAGTCACATGGTTTTCTAGGGGTGGGAAAAGTAGTATATATTCCAAAATTTTGAACCTTTCCTTTGGCATGCTAACATACTCTGCATTTGCCTACATATTTATGCACATTAGCTCTTATGTTTGGCTAGAAATAGAAGTGTTCTAGTTGTCCAAGTGTCTTTTCCACACCAAAATGCCCCACCAATCCTCCATTTTGCTTCTCTTGCATCATATTCTCTCTCATTGAACAACGAGGGATACATAATTGACTATTCTTGAACAAAAAAACACCTTGCAACATAAACTCCCTCCATGGGTTGCTATCTTTTCTCACAGGGTTCTTGCATGTTTCAAAGGCCTCCCGAGAGTCAACATCATCCTCATACAAGTCCTTAAATAATCAAAGCCCAAAATTTGTGCACGAAACTCTTGCAAGCTCCTCCTGATCAAAGCATTGAATTCCTTGTTCTATTGTCCACTCAGATGTTTCAAAACAAAGGTGAAAATTTGTAGGAATTCCACCCACTTGGCATGCTTATGGTTCAACTTGTGTTGTTGCATTACATATTGTAATGCAGAATTGTCAAAGAAAAAAAAAACTCTCTGGGCATTAAGTAATTCCTTTAATGTTTCAATGCTTGAACCACCACATAGTATTCCTTATCATAAGAGGAGTATTTATGCTTTGAATCATTCAAATTCTCATTGAAATATGTAATATGTCTCCCTTCTTTACTCAATACTGCTCCAATGGTTATACCACTAGCATCACATCTGAATTGGAAAAGATGATTGAAGTTAGTAGCTTCAACACCAGCTTCTCAGTGATCTTCTTCTTCAATAGTTGGAAGCTTTTCTCTACTGGTGATGTCCAACAAAATGGTTGTCTATCCTTCTTGATTGTCTCAACAATGGATGCACAAATACCACTAAAATTCTTGATGAACATTTGATAGAAGCTATCTAACCCATGAAAAATCCTAACTTTGAAAATGATCTTGGGTGAAGGCCAACTCACAATTTACTCTATTTTCTCCAGATCCATTTTTAGCCCATCCTTTGAAATGACAAAGCCTAAGTATACTAACTCACACCTCATGAAAGTACACTTCTTGAGGTTAATCAACATTTTCTGTTGTTGCAACTTTTCTAGAACATACTGTACATGCCTAAGGTGTTCTTACTTTGTTCAGCTAAATATCAAAATATCATCTAAATAAATAATAACAAACTTAAGGATGAACTCCTTTAAGTCCTCGTCCATCAACTACATGAAGATACTTGGTGCGTTTGTTAATCCAAATGGCATAACCATCCATTCATATATTTTGCTATTGGTCTTGAAAGTTGTCTTCCACTCATCCCCTTCTCTGATCCATATTTGATGCTAGCCACTCTTTAAATAAACCTTTGAAAAGAATTCTACCTCACTCAAACATTCCATCACGTCATCCATTTGTGGCAATGGAAATCTGTACTTGATTGTAATCTTATTAATTTTTTTGGAATTTGACTACATCCTCCATTATCCATCTTTCTTTGGGATAAGCACTGTATGAACAACACATGGAATCAAGCTCTATCTTATTAATCCTTTATCCAACAACCCTTGAAAATGTTTCCTTAGCTCTTCATTCTCCTCGGGTGTTGTTCAGTAACCAACTTGTTTAGAAGGATTGCACTTGGTATCAGATCTATGTGATGGATGATACTTGTCTTAGGTGGAAACTCACTTAGAAATTCATCTACCACGATGTCACTAAACTCATGCAACATATCTTGAATCTCAACTGGTAAATCTATAATTTTAGTGTGCAGAAGTATTACCTGTGGCTTGTAGACCACCGCATAATTGACCTCTTATTCCTCCATTTGTTGCAAAAATTCCTTTCCTCCCAACAAAAATTATTTTGAGCTACTTGTCCCAACTGTACTTTCCTATCACATTGCCAAGTTCATTCGAGAAGGACGTGGCATACATGCATTAGAATGATGTCACAAACTATCTTATCCTGATATTAGCCTATCTGGAACTCTACTTCGCTCTACTCACTTACCAACAATTGATTACCTTTCCACAGTCATGACACTTTATATGGTGTTGGATGTTTCAACCTTTTCAGTCCAAGTTTTTCCACCATTTCTATGGAAACTAGATTGTCATTTCTCCCACTATCGATCACCACTTTGCAGCATTTTCCTTCGTCTTTGAAAACAGTCCTAAACAAGAATTTTCTCTCTACAGGTTCAATAGTCTCCCTATTTGGTTTTAAAAAGACTTTCCTCATCATTAAATCTTCTCCCATCTCTGATGAATTTTCTACCATAGGTTCCTGTGCTTCTTCTACTTCCGACTAAGCCACATATGCATCTCTTTTTCCTCCCTTTTCATTCTCAGGACACTCAAAATATTTGTGACCCAGCTGCCCACATTTATAGCATCAAGAGACAATATCTCTACTTTTTCATCTACCTCTACCTCTCTGGTAAGGAATTCCTCCTATAGAGTCACCTTCTTTCTCTTATTGTCCTTTTTGTCTTGGGTTACTTGCATCATTATTTTGAGCTGGATCCTTCCTTCTTCCAGTTGTCTGTCATTTTCCTCTAGAAAAACCATGAATTATGCTTCCTCATTATATTTTATTTTTCCTTCAAGGAAAACTAATATGTTTCTTCCATCATCCTGAGAGAAATAATGTTGATTTCATATTGAATCTCCAGCTTCAATCCATTGATGTACCTTGCTATTTTATCTAGGGTGTTCTCTACATAATCTACCCTCAAATTCACCCTATAAAACTCCTCAATATACTCTCTAACTATTAACAACCTTTGCTTGAGGTTATGCACTTGTCTGTAGATGGATAATTGATAGTCTTCAACATGAAATTTCCCTTCATCTTTTATATCATTATGTCCCAAATTTTAATCAATTATTTCCCCTTTTTCTCGTTTCAGCTTGCACATTGTCCCACCACAATGCCGCATGGCCTTTCAAACTAATTACAACAAATTTTACCCTATTATCTTCTTCAATATCCTCGTATTTGAAATATTTTTCTATTTCATTAATCCAATCCATCAAATTATCAGCTAGCAAATTGCCATCATAAGTGGACAAGTCAGGTTTTGGTCTTGAACTTGAACTTAACACTGAACTCAATAGTTTAACTTTTGTAGCTTCATTAACATGTGTTTCTCTTTCTGTTGTAGCTTCTTCCTCCTATCCGTTGTCATCTCTAGCCTCAAGGTCTCACTACTTGTTGGTCTCCATGGCCTCTAAACAAGCTTTCAACCTTTGTATCTCTTCTTGGAGTTTTGCATTAGCTATGGGTATCCCTCCATGTCCTGATGCTCTTCTTACTCGCATTTCCATAGACAAAACCACCAATGTCAAACATAGCTCCACCACAGATGTAGCTCTACCTCAAACCCGCTCTGATACCAAAATTGATGGTAGTAAGTAGCAAAAAAGAAATCTCAACACAACGTAGTACATAAATAAAATTGGTTGTAGGTGTTGTGAAATATTTGTTGGAAACAATGATAATACTGGGAGGGGGGTGAATCAGTATTAAGGCTAAGTTTAAACTTTTTATGCCAATTTTATTTTCTTATTCAAACTTGTCAACCATCCATATAATCAGAAGCAATATGAAATCAACATACAAGCACACATGATGAGCATCATACACAGGAGACACAATGTTTTACATGGAAACCCTTTCGAAAAAAAAAAAAAAAACAACAAACAAACAAACCACCAAAGCTTATTGTTGTTATTGAAGTAAAATAAGAGCACCTACTTTATTACATCAATCTGTTTTGTGAGCACCCACTCACAGGAAGCACTAACTCCCTTTGATTGTTTGCTAGCACCCACTAGCAGGAAGCACCAACTCCCTCTTTTTTTAGATCCATGACTAGCTTACCAGAAGTACCATGTGAAGCACCAACTTCACAGATTTGTTGCAAGCACCAACTTGCAGCTCCTTGGATTTATGCAAGCACCAACTTGCAGGAGGCACCAACCCCCAAGCCTTCTCAAGCACCCATTAGAGATGGAAGAACCAACTTCCTGTATGTAGGCTCCAACCCACACTAAAATAGGAACTGAATGTTCTCTATAATTTTCCAGCCACTCTACCTGATATCAGCTCTATTTGTCACAACCCTTGGCCCATGCAGTTCATTCTACAACAACCCACTAATCTTCTCAACAAAAATAACTCATCACAGTCCATGAAGTTCTTTGTTCTTTGTTCTTCATCGACATGCACTCAACTCTCAACCTTTTTCTCTCCACAAAACACACTCAACTTTCGACCTTTTTCTCTCAATATTTGAAAATGATGAAATTAATGACTAGGTGACAAAAAAAGTTAGTCACGGCAGTCATTTCAAGTGAATTATTACTAAATTTGAGCAATTTTAAGTGACCAAATTAAAAATGACTAACTTAAAAGACTAATTTAGTCTAAGGATAAAATATACTACTAGATAATAAGTGACTAAACTAAAAATGACTAACTTGAATGAATACTTTAGTCTAGGATTAAAAATTATGACTAGATAATAAGTGACAAAATTATTTCATGATGAAACTACCCTACAAGCCACCAAATTTCTATCACATCCATGAGGTCAACAATAATTTGTGGTTCAAGATATAGCTAATTTGGAACAAACTTAGCTCTAGAGCCTAGGATTTTTTTCCACCTCTAATGTTGATGGACAAAGAGATCAATTTCTAAAGCATGTTGGAGCCAAACTATAACCTTTCCCATGTTTACTCCCTCTATTGAACTTCATGGAAAATATCCATAGATTAGTTATCCTTACTAAACAAACATTTCGTCGGAAATGATCATTAATCCTATGACATTACTACTTCACTATACTTTTTGACCACATAGAACTTATTTTGATGTCTACCCTTCTTATTTCATGAAAAGACTACCCTAAAAGCCACCAAATTTCTATCATATCCATGAATTCAACACCAATTTGTGGTTCAAGATATAACTAAGTTGAAACAAACTTAGCTCTAGAACCTATGTTATTTTTCCACCCTTATTGTTTATGGACAAAGAGATATCAATTTTCTAAAACACACCAGAGCCAAAGTATTAGCTTTCCCATGTTGACTCCCTCTATTGAACATAATAAAAAATCTCCATAAATTAGTCATCCTTGTTAAACCAAACATTTAATTGGAAATGATGATTGATCATTATCATAACATTACTACTTTTCTGCACTTTTTAACCACACAAATCTTGTTTTGATATCATCATAATTCACTTTTGATAAATCAACCAAAGTCCCCTTAAATAATATTTGGTCACAAAAAGACCTAACAATTTTCATACAATTAATAATTATTTATAATAAAAAATACCTCCCATTAGACAAAGGAAAAGACTCAAAATTTTGTTTAATGGAATTTACTTCCCCTTCACATTCTCTATAGTCACATATTTTCCCCTCATGTGGTCTCTTATTTAATTTCCATTTCTTTCTTTTTGTTTTAGTACTTTTTTATTCCTTGCATTGAATTAGGGTCTCTGTCTTATTATTGAATTTTAGTGTTCTCTTGTTCAACACATTTTGGTGAGCCTACAGTCCTGCACCTTCTTAAACTCGACATTCCTGTTTCACTTTCAGGAAGGAAGAAAGCGTCCTCACCTTTCATGCCTTCAGGAAATATCTTTAGGCTCATTTTTTTGGCATGGGACCGAGAAATAGGTTATAGTTAGCTAAATGGAAGCTCAAAATGAGGGTGCTTATAATTATCGGGTGCTATGGGTGGTGGTGCCCCTATTTTCACTTAGTCAACTGAAACTTCTTTCTATGGCTATAAAAATTGAATTACAACCTGGTCATAGTTGGCGAGATCTCTACTTCGAGGGGACTATATGATCTCTACAAATCCCAAACTCAATCGTTTCACTTATATATTGCTCAGGGCTACTTGCATTTGGATCTGCTACCTTTGTTGATGAGTAAGTCATTGTATCATTCACTGGCTCCAGATCAATTGCACCTGGAATTGGACCTACTGCTTAAGTTGTTGCAGAATCTATTGATTTCAAGTAAACTCACTTTCGAACTGTTACCAAAATGAAATCTCTAATTTGTGCGAATTACTTATTTTAACCAACTAGTCCAAATTGAACTATCCCACCTAGGTCGAATAGTGTGGCATGCAACTCGTTATTGGGATTGATTGGCATAATCTATTATTCCTTTTTGATTGGATATTGACATATGGGTGAGGATTATGTGCAATTATACTAGTTTCGAGCAAAAACTTAGTTTAGATGTATTGTCCTATGGATTCTTATCAACAATTTCTTATTAGAAACTTTTTATGACATATGCCATAAATGATTTCAAAATTCATTCATTTATCCTCATTGTCTAACTCATGCAATACTCATGAATATTTTCTATGTTTGAGGTTTGAGCATTGCAAGAAATAGGTTATGAGATACTTAGATATCAGTAAGGGGGTCTTACAACCATACATGAATGCCTTTTGCTAGAGCCTTGTCAATTTAGAAGTTGGCTTCAGGGTGCATAACCCCAGGTGGATGTGATATATCTTTCCTCAGTCTAGAATTAACATCCTTAGTGGCTTAAGTGCCATACCTTGTGTTGTGCCTTGTGGCCCTCTTTGGCTCACAGTTGTCATATTTGTGATGTCCAAGATAATTGCAACTATCACCACAGTGGCATATCCACTTTGACAAATCTGTGAAATGTGTTAAGACATTTAACCCCTCAAAATCATGTGATGCTACCTCTCAGTTAACCTAAGTACTCTTCAGGATACATATAACAGAATCTACAAAAACAACTTGCACATCAAATCATCAAAACAATAAAAATACATACAAAATATAGATGTCTCTCTTACCTGCAAATCTTTTTAGATTCTGTTTTCCCCTTCAACCTCGTTAAAGGTGCAAAACAACATAAAAATGTAGAATGATTGACTAGATAGAATCATAGAAGTAATATTTCTTCGCGGGAACTTGACCAGGTCACCAAAATGATCTACAAGGGCAAAGGATTATATTGCAATTTAGAAACTTTACAACTAAAGACAAGTTTCCATGTATTGCAGACAATTATATGCACTACAAAAAATTTAGCCATGCAAACTAAAAGAAGACAAAAAATACTCTCTATCGTTTCCTTCATAATACAAGTTCTTGAACTACCACAAGTAGCATGATCTCTTTTCTTTGGTTCATTTCATTTATAGAGAGCTACACATGTGCATTCAAAATTATAGAGGTATTAAGATTCCATTTCAAGGGACTACATTAAGATTCATATAGTTAATTTTACATATTGTACTTATATGACTAACATTGATGTGCATACCTACAACTCTACCCTAATCATAGTATGCATTGCTCTTGAAAAGTCAATATATGTGACTGAAATCTTTAGCAACCATCATTGGTAGGCTCAATGGAACTAAGCTATTTCCTTGAAGTTGTCTGCAGTTTTCTTCAACATCAACATGAGCACAAATAATTATTAATGTGAGGCCATTGTAGTGAGCTTTTTGCGGGATATTAACAACATTATAAAGGGTCTTTCCTGGCATAACCTCCATCAAAACTTGCATGTCATAATCCCATTTGTTATAATTATCATTGTGCAATAATACATGATATGGTGGAGATGTCTTCCTTGATTTTATTTTATTGTAGTGACAAGCAAAAAGAGAGAGACTTAGAAGATACATCAAAGGAATTGGAAATTCTAAAGACATCATATCTATCTCATTTAAAATGAAAATAAAATTCAAGTAAAATTATAGTCACATACACTCTAATAACCATGTCCTTTGGAGTATATATCTTTATTTGATAAAAGTTCTACATAAGACAATACAATTGAACAATAATCTATTCATAAGTCATCATTCTATTCACATTGCCCTCTTTATACATGCAGTAGCTCACATGTGCTTAATTGCTAATTTACCCATAAGGGAAAGCTAATTTATGTTGATATGATTGGGGATGGGGAAGACTTAATCTCAAAGATATCAAACTAGCCATCACTTTTGACCCTACTTGAGAGTACAAGCTCATGCTATATATAACCAGAGGACAACTCTAGAATCATGGGCCTATTTCCATTATTCCTCTTTTATTGTTGTTTGTTTCCATGACCTTTTTTTTTTCCTTTCCTTCTTTTCATTGAGTTTCATTTGGAGAATATTTGTGCATACCCAGTGATCGAAGGTCTAGCTTGTAGTAAACTGTGGTTGAAATTTCAACCTTTGAGATGGACCAAGCTCTAGCTAATGAAGAATAATATCTTCAAGGTTTTGATGCATGGTAGGGCTCTGTTGGGGCTATAGTTTGCATGTTGAAGGCATAATAAAAAGAGATATTTCTATGCCACATTTTAAACAAACCAACAAGGGCAAGATCTCCAATGATTTTCTCATTCTTATCTTTTAGTTACAGATCCTTCGATAATGATATCAACAATTATTTATGTTTTTGACTAATATGATGATAATCAATGAGAACATGCATGTATATCTATTTTTGGGTTCTTACACACTAAGTTTTTTTAGTTATTATCATGTAACTAGATATTTGATCAGGCCTCTAACATAATAGGAGTTGATGGAAAACTACAATTTTAACCATAGGCATTAAATCTTTATATCTATAAAGTGATTATTTCTTTATATGTTGTTAGGTCCCTATACTACTAGTGTAACCCCTTATTGTTATTAGTGCAACCACCTTATTGTATTGTTGTAACCATGTAGTCCCCATATTGTTATTATTGTGCCCCATAGAAGCCCACTATTATTATTGTTGTGCCTTTACATTATTATTGTTATGTCGGCTCTAATTATATTATGACCCCATAGATTCCTATATATAGAAAGGTGGTCTTTTCATTTGTATCATACAAGAATTGTTAATTTGTGTAATGTAAAGGAGGTTTCCTCCTCAAAGAAGCTGAATTATAAGGCGTTGATATATATTTTCTATTTTTTGTGAGCTGGTTTTATAACATTGGGTATCAGAGCTTTGGATTCTATGGTTTTGTTGCTCCAAACAGGTCATCATGGAATTTTCGCTATAACTTTTTGTCTATGACGTTTCAAAAGTGAAAAACAAAATCCATTCAAAACAAAATCTTACTAAACCTCGGGCCCTAATTTCAGATCTTGTCTCGTTATAGTTTCAGAGATATGATCTGAGGAAATTAGGGTTTTTGCAAGCTCCAGAATTTCATCTAAAACAAGTCATCATGGAAGTTTCACTATAACGTTTTTGATACGAAGTTTCACAAGCTAAAGAAACACCATTTGAGACAAAATTGATTTGAACCTCAGGTACGAATTTCAAATCTTGTCTCGCTATATTTTTGGATATATGATCTGAGGAATTTAGGGTTTTTGCAAACTCCCAAATTACATCTTAAACAGGTGACCTTGGGAAAAGCGTCATAACTTTCTCTCTGAGCATCAGATTGAAATTTTCTAAGAAGTTATAGAAAGAGGTCAAACTTTATTTTGTTTTGGTATAATTTTTAGAACCTAAGGTTGAAACAGTGACACGTGGAACATCCTACAAGTTTACTCTAGTAGACTAGTATATAATTAGGTAATCGCGGGAGATTGGGAATAAATATTTCTTTGGAAATCAAATTGTGATCAAACGTGCGAAGTTAGAAAGAGGACTCAGAGGGCTATTACATGCTGAAATTTTAGAACTTAAAGATCCGAAATTACAGAGTTACAGTAGTTTCAAGATCAAGCTTCTAAAATCAAGAAAAAGCGAGATGAGGAAGTTTGATGACAAGGATCCAATAAATTGGATACTACAGATGGAGAAATATTTTGATCTACATGGTGTACCATTGTTACAAAAGGTATGTATTGCATCTAATTATTTAGAACCGAATTAATTTTTATGGTATAAGGGGCTTTGTTCTCATAAACCACTTGTCACGTGGTCATTTTCACGGAGGAATAATAGCACATTATGAGGATACAAAGAGAAACACCTTCTTAAGCCAATTGATAAATCTCAAACAAAAGTGTTCAATGGCAGAGCACATTGAGGACTTTCAAAAATTGAATATAAGGGAAAATGATATTCCAGAGAAGCATAGGATTGATGTCTCCATAGGGACTGTTGGGCCTCCAAAATGTCTTAAAAATGACATCCACTTTCACCTTTATCACCACCATTTCACTCACATGTCGCAACTCCATAACCATATAACCTTTCATTAGCCACCATTTTCATAAATATATGGGTTAGGATCCTTATTTACCAAAGTTATTTATTTTATGTGTTTAAAGTGAATTTATGATTAAAAACAAGGAAATTAACATGGTTTCATGTATCTATATATGTGGCTTGAGTTCCATGACATGTGTAGGTCATTTGGAAGCTTCCAAGGCACACTTATGTGGCCTCCAATGCTCAAATTCGAATTCCCTTCAAAGGAGATCTGGATAAAGGTCAAAGAAGGATATGTGTCCTATTTGGATTATAACTCTATGAGGTGTTTCATCATTTCTTATTTGGATTAGAACTCTATGAGACACCTAGGGGATATGTGTCTCATTATGAGCTATTTGGTTGTAACTATATGAGATTTTAGTGGATCCTCATTAAATAGGGTAGCTTCTTATGTTTTTGTATAAATAGGAGGGCCTTTTCCTTTGAAGGCATGTGTAAAGTTAGAGAAATGCTCATGTTTTTAATAGAGAATTTGGAACTTATACTTGGAGATTTGAAGATTTAGTTTTGCTTGCATATGGAGCTTCTTCACTTGCCATCCTCATACACCATTGGAATGGACATCTAATGATTATGAGATTTAATTATTTTTATAGATTAAAGTTCATTTGCTCTCTTAGTATTAGTTTTAGAATGACTGTGTAATCTTTTCTTTTCTAAAAACATTTCAATAAGGAAGATTTATGTATTTTCTAATTGGATTAAGTTTGAGGCAAGGGCTCATAGTTATTTAGTTTCCTTTCATGTTCTGTTATTTACTTTCTTAGATTAAACCATCTATTCATTGTATAATTGAATAAAGGATCAAGCCAAGAAGGTGACTTCAAATTGGGTGATTGAATGTTCAACCTATGCAATCATTGAGCTTTACTTTTTTGTGCTTTTATATTTGCTTTTAAGATCCTCATATAATTGCATTAATTGATATTCCTAAAGATCATTCTAAGAAATTGACTTAATCATATTTCAAGATTGAATGGTTGATTATTTGATACATGCAATTACTGAGTTATTTCTGCACACTTTACTTGCTTTTCTAGGACATTAGAAGTTAAAGTATAAATAGTTGCTTATACATCATCTCAAGAAGGTAACACTTCATAATTGAATGCTGGAGTAACTAAGTATACATTAGCTATTTTTGATTTCACAGGTTAGTTGAATTTCATTTTCATTATTTGATTTCATAGATGAGATGAATTGGTTTTCGTTATTTTGTAGTTAGATTGATCTAAATTGGAAGACAATTTCTAGCACATACAATGAAAACATGCTTCAAAAGTTTACAAAACCCCCAGGTTGACAAATTAAATGATAGGAAATCACTTTGCCCCAACAGGGACTTTAAAGGATAACATTCAACATGAGGTTCATCTTTGGGAACCTGATTCATTGGAGAAGGCATACAGGTTGGCAAGAAAAGTGGAAAACAAAATTATGGCAACAAGTAAGTCTACCCCTCACAACTATAAAGATGGAAGTGTTGTTTCTCCTAGCCTTCCACAACCTACAAGGTTGACACCACAACAATTGGAAGAAAAAAGAACGAAAGGGCTTTGTTACAATTATGATAGAAAATACATTAAAGGTCATAAGTGTGCTGAAAAGAAATTATTTTATATATATTGTGAAGACGAGGAAGAAAAGGATCAAGAAACTTCAAATGAAGAAGATATACAAAGGGAACCAACCCTAGAGAAAGAGAAAATTAATCCAACCATATCTTGCACTGCATTGGTAGGAATTACCACTCCTCAAACTCTCAAGATAAAAGGACATATCAAGAAGAAGAAGGTTGAAGCAATGAAATATCAAGAAGAAAAGGATTAAGATATGTCAAAAGAAAAGGATACTCACCAAGAACCAACCCCAGAGAAAGAAGAAATGAATTTGACCATATCTTGTAATGCATTGGTTGGAATTACCACTCCTCAAACTCTCAAGATAGAATGGCATATCAAGAAGAAAAAGGTAATAGTGTTGATTGATTCAAGTAATACCCATAATTTTATTGTTTGTAAGATAGCTAAGGAATTAAATTGCTTCCTATATCTAGCACCAAAGTGTCAAGTGATGGATGCAAATGCAGGAACCATAAATTGCTCTGGAAAGTGCCATAATATCAAGCTATCCATGGGAGAATATGTATTTAGTAGCCCAATTTTTTTCATTCCAATGGTGGTGTTGATGTTGTACTAGGAGTCCAATGGCTACAATCCTTGGGTACAATAGCTTTTAATTTTCAAAAACTTTTCATGAAATTTTCTTCGGAAGGAAAGGAAGTTGTTAAGGGGTATCACAGGGAAATTGGGAAACATAATCAGCTCTAACAAAATGACAAAGAAAGAACAAAGAGGCGTGATTGTGCAATTATGGTCGCTAGAGATTCCCACATTGAAATCATATATTTCTGCATATCTCCAAAAAGTCTTGGACAATCATTCCAAGGTATTTGAGACTCCCAAAGGCCTCCCACCTATTTGTGATCATGATCATGCTATTCATTTGATTCTAGGAAGTGTTCCTCCAAACATCAGGCCTTACATATATCCATATTCCCAAAGGAGTGAAATTGAATGTATGGTTTCAGAAATGTTAGAGGTTGGTATAATTATCCAACCAAATTCAATAGACGAAGCAAGGGATGAATGGAAGAATGACGAAGCATGGTGCGAACTCATTCAAAAGTTGGAGAAGACCCTAGTTCAAACAATATTGCCAGAACTTGACAAGGAAGGAAAAACAATATTGGAACCTGAAGTAGTCACAGAACCAAGAAATCGACAACTATGAAATTGAATAATTTTAGAGTATCTCATCAAGTGGAAGAACTTACCCACTGAAGATTCCACATGGAAGGATGATAATTTTATACAGAAGCATCCAGAACCACTCAAGTGTTGAGGACAACACTTTTTGAAGGAGAGGGGCATGTCAGGTCCCTATACTACTAGTGTAACCCCTTATTGTTATTAGTGCAACCCCCTTATTATATTTTTGTACCCATGTAGTCCCCATATTGTTATTATTGTGCCGCATAGAAGCCCACTATTGTTATTGTTGTGCCTTTACATTATTATTGTTTTGTCGGCTCTGATTATATTATGAACCCATAGAGTCCTATATAGAAAATAGGTATTGTCATTTGTATCATCCAAGAATTGTTCATTTGTGTAATGTAAAGGAGGTTGCCCCCTTGAAGAGGCTAAATTCTAAGGCATTGATCTATCTTTTCTATATTTCTGTGAGCTGATTTAATAACATATGTGTATTTCTCTTTCATATTTAACCAGAAGTAAATTAGAGTTTGAGTTAGTAGGGATTAATCAACTAAAGTGTGTAAACCTCCCCTGAAAGATTTTGTTACTAGCAAAATATATCATATAGAATTGTGGAATATATGGGTGAATGTCATCTTCCAGTTTTAAAAATACCCTTTACTCCCTATGGTGTGGTTGGGATGGTGACTATCCAACCATGGTGATAACTACACCCATCAAGGTTTATCCTTTAATCCATCACCAGTTCCTCTGATATTGTGAGCTACTATATGCATGCACATGAGCTCATGCGAAGAACAAGAGCATTCTAGCCATGAATTCAAGCAACTAGGTAGAGAGAAACTCGGATGTAGGTGAAATGTTTGACTACACCAAAGTACAAAAGAGGTGAATATGAGTAGCATCCATCCCAAGGAAGAGAAGGAGATGAATAAAATATTCCATATTAAAATCCATGTCAAAAAGGAAAAGGTAGATTCTTTATTTGATTTTGTTTCATGGTAAACCTCATGACTGAAGCTCCAGCTAGAAAACCTGGATTGGAAATTCATGATCATATTCAACCATATCCATTGGGATGGGTAAACAAGGATGGAGAGCCTAAGCTTACAAACTATTGTAATATTAGATTTTCTCTAATTGAAAGTTGTTTTGATGAAGTAACCATAGATGCAATATCATATGAAATGTGTATGGTGTTGTGTTTCTAAGCCCCTAGATGTATTTAAGGGATGCAATCTTCATGAGAAGAGAAAATTAATACCTCCTGATCAAGGATGGGAAGTCCTTTATTGTCAATGAACACAAAGGTAAATCTAAGATCTCCCTGATAAGTGTTAACCAAGCCAAGAAATTTATTGGTTCTGGCAAGAGTTTGTATTACTTTTCTTAAGAGAGAATTGAATAGGGTTTTAATGAATCAATAAAAGTAAATGCATCCTTGTAGAGATGTACAAAATAGTAGAAACAATATTTGGAGGATATTTTTCAAGCACATAGAGAAGTATTTCAAGAGCTTAAATGGTTACCACTTAAGAGAAAAGTGGAGCATGAAATACATTTTTTGCCAAACTCCCCATTAACAAACATTGGATTATACTAATAATCTATTTTGGAAGTAGATGAAGTGAAGAAATAGTTGTAGTGTATATTGGAGTAGGGAGAGATTCAATCTAGTACCTCACCTTATGGATCATTTATCATCATAGTACCGAAGAAGGATATGAGTTAGACAATGTGTATCAACTATAGAACTTTGAACAATATCATGCTTGAGATTTGATATCTTCTATCTAGGATTAATGACTTGTTTAATCTGATGTAACATACCACTTACTTCTCCAAGTTGGATAAAAAATCAAGATACCATTCAATACAAATGAAATAAGAAGACACCTTGAATTTTCCTTCAAGGCAAGGAAATATTTAAATGAATGACTAATAATTTGCTTTGGTTTATGTAATGCACCAACTGTGTTTGTTTGTTTGATGAGTGATGTATTGTATCCAATTTTAAATTCATTTGTAATAGTGTACCTAGATAATGTATCAGCTTACAACTCTACTTAAGAAGAGAAAATCTCACATCTCATGTAGGTGTTAGAGACTCTAAAAATGCACAATTGTTGGAAAATATTTAGAAATGTGAATTTTACAAGAAATCATTGGTAATTTAGGGCATGTGTGTGATGGAGGAGAAATCAATATAGATTTAACCAATATGCAGGACATCTTCAAGTGGCCAACTCCTACAAATGTCATAAAAGTTAAGATATTTGTTGGGGAAGCATGATACCTATGGAAGTTTATTAGAATCATTTTTAGTTCTAGCTACACCGCTCAACACTATGAAAGCTATTAGTAAGACTTTCTAGTAGGGAAGAGTCAACATAAGGTTTTTTAGGAGCTAAAAAAGAATGATTAGTTAAACCCCAATTCTTGTGTTGCCTAATTTGTAGAAGTTGTATGAAGTGGAGATCGATGCAAGTGGATATGTTATAGAAGTAGTTTTGTTGTAGGGTGGTAAGTTTGTATTTTATCATTTTAAAATACTTCATGGGCTAGTGTTGACCTACCTAGAATTCTATTCTTTAGATCAAGTTGTGGAGAACTGGAAGTAGTATCGAATGGGAAATGAGGCCATCATTCACATTGATCACTAGCCACTATAATATATTTAAGCCTAGAGTAAGCTTCAAAACAATTAACACAATAATTTGATGTAATTTTTGTAGTAATTTCTTTTAATCGTGAAATATAGTAAGATCAATAATGATAAGATTTTAGAACTCTTATTCACATGAATCCTTTCACCCATGATGCATACAAAGAGCATACATCAAAGATGAGGACTTTAAAGAGGTGTCTTAGTAGCTACATGGTAAATTTCATGTAGAAAAGATAACAATGATGTTGACTATGATTTCCAAGATGGGTTGCTATACTAGCTAGACAATCTCCATGTCAGTAAATGTGAAATATTGCAACTTGAGGCTCACATCTTTGATGTTTTAGGGAATTTTGGTGTTGGGAAAATAATTGTCAATTTACTGTGGTATTTGTATTAGCTTATAATTCAAGAAGATGTAGCTGAGTTTATTAGAGAATGTGTACTCGGTTGTACTATCAAGCATAGCAAGTAGAAATTAAAGTTTATATGATTCCATATTGATACCTACTAAGTCTTGGGAGAGCAACTCCATGGATTTTGTGGTTGGTTTTCTAGGTGGCAATAACCAAGAAGAGATATGATTATCTATTTCTGGTAGTTAACAAGTTAATAAATATGTGTATTCTTATGCCTTGTAAAAATATCATCAAGGGATAAAATGTAGCAAACATGTTCTTTGAAAAGGTTTGGGTTTAGTTTGGGATACCGAAGAGTATATTCTCATATAAATCTAATAGACTCCTCAATAACTTTTGGACTGCGCCTTGGGAGAAGGTGGACACCAAGTTTAAGAGATTAATAGTTCCATCCACATATAGATAGGTAGATAGAACTAGTGAATAGGACATCAATTCACCTTTTGAAGGGTTACAATTGAAAGCATCAATTGACATTGGATGAAAAATTGGTTTAAATTGAAAAATCATATAAAATAGTAAACCATACTTGTTACAACTCAATTTGACACCCCCTAAGATCACTTTCAAAGCATTAACAAAATGTGCTTGAGATACTCCATATGACCCATAGAAAAATCATAAAAATAGCCTAGGTTAGTCGTTTGATGCTCCTAGTACACTGAGAAAGTGCATGATAACTCACTCAATGTAATAGAAAGAAGTATTGAATGGTCCAATTCTTCTAGCAAAGAGTGTTGAAGTGGCTAAGGTTTCTGGAATGAAGTAGTGTTTGAAAATGTCAACATAATGATTAAAAAGAGGATAAGGATATGGTTATGTTCGACTCACATGTTCTCATGTCTAATCTAAGTGCGCAAGCTCCCTTGAAAGGATTTCACTCTCGTGCTACATCGACTTGTGTCAATGTTCTCCTTGCATCCAATTGGAAGTACTGTGGCTTATCAACCACTCACAATCTCAGAGACCCAGGTGACCCAATTGAGCTCTCCAATCACTCGAATCCCCTACAAACACTCTTTAAATCTTAGATTGGTAAAGAACTCGATGTTTGCATTGCCATATTGGGCCAATGTCTTCAATTCAATGCTTATCAACTACTTAATAGCGGATTCGTCACTTGCTTGAATTCGGGATGGGAGTGTGCCCTTCAAAAGCTTCAAGTGGCTTCAATTAGCCTCAATTGGTCTCAATTGTGTGTGGGATAGTATCCACGATGGCAATATACCCTGCAACGATCTCTATTGGTCTTGGAGGGTCTCAATTGGGCTTAATGGCTATGCCCTTCAATGGGCCTCTAATATAATTCGAAGATTAGGTAGCCTCTATTCTCTGGTAGTCTAAAGGAGCACTCATGTGCACTGGGTTCTGTTCAAGTCTAAATGTCGAGGTGTCAGTGAGGGACAAGACTTCATGTCAATCAAGCTTTGAGTTTGGGCTAGAGGCGAGACTCATATAGGCATCAGGTACCCAATGTTTTTGTGCCTCATAGGCCACACCCAGCTCAAGTTCACATGTACAATGCCCTTTGTTCCATTCCATATTTGAATTTTGTTGCGGGATAACAACAATTATTTAGATTTTCTTCAATTATGTTTAGAAATTCACAATTATTTAGATTTCCTTCAATTATGTTTAGAAATTCCACGCCTATATGCATGTAGGCAGTCATACAATTCTCATAGTCTCTTTAGTTTTGTAACTCTCTCAAATGTATTGCTTAGAAACGGACAATGTAATACCAAGATTTTGAATTTGTGCTAATGGTCTAAATTTTCTTTCAAAAAACCAATAACACAAAGACACCTCCTCTATAATGGTTTTTTTATAAAAAAAATCATTTCATTTCAAAAATGCATTTCACTTTAAAAAGCTATTTTGTTTTATTTTAAAAATCTCTACCTTTAACTTTATATGTTTTAATGGGAATTAATGCCTTCCTATTCTTGATATGTTGTGTTAAAGTATTTGATATGTGTGAGGTAAAGTGTGACTAAAGCAATTTAAAAAACAAAGCATTCTACCATAGAAATAATTTGACCATCACCTTGGTTGGGAGTTACATTTGGGATACAATGGTTTGGTGTAGTTTTGTTTTCTCCTTCCCTATTTCAAAGTTTTAGTGTAGTTTTGTTTTCTCTTCTTTAAATTGTAGTTTGTGTAGTTTTGTTTTGTCTTGTTTTATAACGACTTTTTTTAAATCGCAGTACTGAAATACATTACTGTTTGAGAATATTACCTCACTCGAAATTAGATGGTCGGAGTTTGTGAGGAAGCAGGTTTGTTCATTGATCATCCAATTTAATTTTTTAAATAAGAAAAATATTTTTATGCTAATCTAAACACTTCCACAGAGTAAAAGCTATAGGCACTAAACGGAAATAAATCATTTCAGTAAAAAGCTAATAATAACCAAACTGAAAGAAACCATGTAAGTTGTGGAAGTGAGATCTTCTTAGGTCACCCAGTGACACATTGCAATACTTCTAAGACCATACTGGAAGCTTACATGAAGGAAATTAAAATACTGGAAGCTTACATGAAGGAAATTAAAATACTCTAAATGTAAGAGGTTGGATGTGAGTTTTCATAATTAAGGAATTACATATTTAATTTATTCTGGAGAGATTTACTGGTTCTTTCAATATTAGTATGTGAACTCCTTAAAACGATTTAGTGAATTGTTTGTACTTGTTATGGGCTTTTCATCTGGCCAACAGACTTTGTTGAGTTTCTTCAGTATTATTCATTCAGTCTGAGATGTTAGGAGAGATGGGTCTTATCCTCATACCTATTAGCGCCTAGACCTTTTCCGCTTAAACAGATGATTTACTTCATACATTATATCTTTTATAGGAGATTGTTTGGTTCTCCAACTTTATATACACTTCAATATACTTCACATTCCCTTTAACCTAAGATATGATCCTAAATTAGACATAAATATAATTATCTTATTTATAAAAATCATACCAAAAAAATCCTTCAATTTCCTCTGCATCTGCATCTACGTCCTCAGTACGGTACAGAAGAGGGAGCGGAAGCATAAGAGCTTCTGCCAAATCCGTATATATAAACTGAGGGATTCGAACAAGTCCATCGCTGCCCACTCACCAATGCCTTCTGTTGTTCTACAAAAATCTGTTTGCCCTGATACCTCGGCACTTGCTGTCTCGAAGTCTGAACTACTTATTGCCAACAGCTCATCGGAGGAAGAAGTGGCTGCGCTCTCATTGTATGCTGAAACTTTTCTCGGCTTCTCCTTGCTCGTTTACACTCATCGTTCGATCTGCAGCAGCAGCTTGAATGTCGCGCGGAGACAAAGAAATGGGGCGTGGAAGGTGATCAATGTGTTCTGGGAAATTGAGCAAAGCGCGCTTCTTGCCCTTTAAGTGGAATGCAGCGACGTAGTAAGCTCGAGCGGCCATTTCTGTGGTTTCGAAGGAGCCGAGCCAGATTCTGCTTTTGTTTTTCGGTTCTCGAATTTCAGACATCCATTTCTCCAATTGCGACGACGCACGGTGGACTTTGCTGATTTAAATTTCTCTCCTCAGGCGGCGAGGGGGCAGCCTCCTGTTGCCTTGGAGCCCTTCTTGATCCCACCCTTACCTGTGGCTGCAGATTTGGTCGTTGCGTCTGCGTATTTTGAGGAAGTGAGCATCGCCTCGGAAATAATAGCGGTTATCTGCATTACAAAAATGGGGCTAGCGCTTATTCTGGTTGTGATGTCCCGCATTCTGTCCAAGGGAGCCGACAGGAAGGGCGAATTGAAGAGACGAGCTTCCAGGAACTGCCCCTCCTCCGCCTGCCCGCGAGCATTGCCATTCGCAAGCGAATGAATTTGGGAAATGCAGATACATTGCAATCTTTCGAAAGTGAATGCGGAGAAATTAAATTTCAAATTGATGGACCGTTCCTCGCCCACACAATTCCTCTGACATTGGCGGCGACCCTGCTGTTTGTGGCCAGAACCCAGAACTCGGGAACTATCTACCGTGGCAAGAAGTATGAACAACCGAAGAAAGACAATGCCCAATCAAAGCTGGAAATTCAAATTTCAAATCTATCTGGTCTTATTCTTTTTCATGCCTATCACTTTAGGTAGATTCCATTTTTCCTTGTTATATGGAAATTGTAAATGGTTTAAAGAATCGAGAGATATATTTAAAAATAGTTATTATTAAAAGAAGAAAGCTCAACAGTTTATCAGTCAAGATAGTTGTTATTAAAGAAGAAAGCTCGACAGTTTATTAGTCTAGTTTTATAATACTGTAAAATTGTTATGAAATGTATGTTAACTTTGTCCATCTAGAAAATGGCACAATTAGAAAAGAGATGGATTTAAAGATAATTATTATTAAAAGAAGAAAGCTCAATAGTTTATTATTCTAGTTCTATATAATATTATAAAATTGTTTATATATGAAATGTATATTAATTTTTGTTTATTTAGAAAATGTTATAATTAGAAAAAAGCCATTTTGACCCAACAAAAAAAAAATAAGCCTTGCAACTAAGCAAATTGTCTCACTTAATTTTTATTTAAATAACCCATTAAAATTTACATGAACAACTTAAATACCAAGATCAAATTTTTTACCTATCATTTCTTAGGTTTGAAAACTTTCCTTAACTCTCAAATACATTTAAAAGGAAAAAACTAATGGAAAAATGTATTTAAAAGGGAAAAAAATAAAGGAAAAATAACAATATGTAGAACATCAAATTCCAAACATGGATGGGAGCATAAAATCAAACAATTATTATTGAAAATGTGAATGGAATACAAGGGATGGATGTTACAATTCATGTCAAATTTCATACAATAACATAATGGTAGTCAAATCACTAGATGGATGGCTATAAGGCCATTGATGGGACTCGTCTAATTCCTATGAATGAATAAAAGTGTAATAAACATATACGTCATAAGCGGATATTTGAATCTTACTTTTTCTTCCCGTGGGAAAAATTTGTATACTTGTTATTTCATTGAAATCAAAGTATACAAATCACTATTCAATTACATCCTCCCAGACATGTTTGTCAAGAGCTTTGGCATTTTAACAATCTAGAATATAAAAAAATCACATCTAAAAGCAGACAAGGTTAAAAGTATACAAATCACTATTCAATTACATCCTCCCAGACATGTTTGTCAAGAGCTTTGGCGTTTTAACAATCTAGAATATAAAAAAATCACATCTAAAAGCAGGCAAGGTTAAAAAAAAGTATAAAATGTTCGATTTAGAAAATGGTGTTGCCTTTCACCCTAAGGACATCGACGACTTTTTCTGTCACTAAATGTCCTACATGCCAGAGTAATGATTCCTTTGATCCTATGATTGCTTCAATGTTGTGTTTCCTATGGATATGTGTTACCTCCAACTCTTCATAAACTTCTTGTAATTGATGAATTCTTTGTTGCCAAGGATTTAGGGCCAAACTGTGTAATGTATTGATTCCTAAGAACCAATCAATAACCACTCAAGAACTGCCAAAGATTTGTAAGCATTTCACCTACTTGGACACTGTAAAGTTAAGGATGATCCAAATCCAAATTAATTTTGCTTTATTATTAGTTCTAGGCCCCAACCCCAAGTTAAGTGGGAAAGTGTGATTGTTGTTTAGGTGAAATGTAGCTCATGTTTCACATACAACCCTGATATGTTTTTTGGCTCCATCAAAGAATTCCAAAGCCTTCAAAGTATCTATCCTAGGTCCAATTGAAATTCTTCTTTCTTCATAAAACCTTCTATGTTGAGTTCCTTCATTATTATATTTGTTTGATGCACCACCTTGTCAGTTGTTGTAAATGTCTATCTAAGACAACTATAAAACTCCACATTTAAATGTTTATCCAAGTGTCGTATGCTATTTCAAGGCTACATGTATAGTATATGTAGATTTGAAGTCCCTCTCTAATGCTGGTGGTTCTAATGGTTGTGTAGCTAGAAAACTCTCACTTGTAGATTAAATCACAGTCAAACAATTGAAGATAGCAACTTGTTATGAAACTAACTCACAAAAAGATAGATCAACGCCTTAGAATTCAGCCTCTTCGAGAGGGCAACCTCCTTTACATTACACAAATAAACAATTCTTGGATGATATAAATGACAAGACCTCCTTTCTATATATAGGAGTCTAAGGGGTCATAATATAATCAGAGCCGACATAACAATAATAATGTAAGGGCACAATAAGAACAATAGTGGGCTTCTATGGCGCACAATAATAACAATATGGGGACTACATGGGTACAAAATTATAATAAGGGGGTTGTACTAATAACAATAAGGGGTTACACTAGTATTATAGGGGCCTAACATGCCCCTCCCCTTCAAAAAGTGTTGTCCTCAACGCTTGAATACTTCTTGATGCTTCTGTATAAAATTATTGTCCTCCCATGTGGAATCTTCAGTGGGTAAGTTCTTCCACTTGATGAGATACTCTGAAATTGATCGATTTCGTAGCTGTTGGGTTATTGTTTCTGTGACTGCTCCAGGTTCCAATATGATTTTCCTTCCTCTTCAAGTTCTGGAAATATTGTTTGAATTGGGATATTCTGCAACTTTTGAATGAGTGGCCACACTTCTTTGTCCTTCTTCCATTCATCCCTTGCTT
>APFE030334472.1:0-13653 GCA_000404065.3 Pinus taeda | reverse complement strand
GAACCCCATTGCCATCACTAGATTTAGCTCTCATATTGTGCTCTATAGAGATAATTAATGAGACTTTAAGAGCGCACAAAACAACTGAGGTGGACCTAGAGCGCTTTCCATCAAGGGTGAGAAATGTCAAGGGATCAAAGGATTTTAATAGAGGATCTCCAACTAGGGACATTACTAGGGAGCTTCAAAATATTAAGCCCCCAAAATTTTCTAGAAGTCATGCAAGTAAACAATTAGAAACGTGGTTGGAAGCAATGATAAGATGTTTCAAACTAAGAGAGTATACTTCCAATTTGAAGGCTAATATAGAGATATTCCAACTCAATGATAGTGATATTAATTCATATTATAATTCATAGAACAACTAGTACTATTATAATTTTTTTAATTACAAAAAAAATTCATTTAGTTTATTAAATATAAGTAGATTTAATTGATTTTGTTATGTTACAAAGAATTTATTTAGAAGAATACTCACCATATAGGTTTTACGTCAAAGAAAAAATAATTAAACATAGTAACCTTGATATTTTATAATGAAGAATATATTTTCATATTTAAATATTGGGAAATTTATAAATATGGTTGTTTAATAGTTCACGACATAATTGTTACGTGCAATTTTTAAATGATATATTTATATAAATATAATTTTTATTTTGTTACTCAATTTAGACATTACAACAAGCTCGGCATTTGGCTTGAGAAACCACGACCTAGGGGCATCTAAGCCATCAAAATCACCACGGGATAGCGGATTATTTCCTACTAATTGGTGACCTTTACATCACGAAGTGACTTAATTGTATACCCCTTCACCACCGAATGAGCTTATATAAATATAATTATTTTAATTAATATAATTCCCTATTAAATATATTTATATAAATATAATTATTCTGATTATATTATAATTACCAAAAATATCTAACATTGTCTTGCACTATTCTAATTGGCTCAACCCTAAGGATTTTATAGTTTTTGGAGACTCTAGATGTGTGATTGATTAGGAAAATGATAGAGGTTCTTTAAACTCTAGTCTCGACTCCTGGAAAAAAAGAAGTAAAAGAATTTTACTTTGGCTCCATCACCCACATCTATTGGATCCAAAATTGCAAAATCTATGGACTCTCCAAAAAATGTTGCAGTTAAGACCCTATTTGCAAGATCAACTTCCATTTTTTTCACTCTCTCGCTTTACAAGTAACCGGTCACGTTATGATCTAACACATCCGTTCTTGTCATGATTTTAAACTATTCATAACAGCGAGAATCTATATTTTTGTATGGGGCTAAGTTTTTGTCATGATTTTAAACTATTCATAACAGCGAGAATCTATATTTTTGTATGGGGCTAAGTTTCAATTTTACATAGAACTTGTTAAGTTTTAAATGTAGGGATAATGACAAAATCCATTCTCTAGAATGTGTGAGTGCACTCACACGGTGTTATTTTTCTTATCTTAAAGGTGTGTCGATTTGAATATTTGTTCTAGGTGACCCACGTGGATTGCAATTTGCGCCCACTACGGTAGAACTAATGATAGGGGCAACGGTCTAGTCAAGACAGGGGGCTAGAACGAGTCGTACATTCCGGGCCCATCTACCGTCGTCCAGCACACGTGGTTTACAAGTGGCTAGATTCACTATTAGCTTTTTTATATATAACTTATATAACGTGGTTTACAAGTGGTTTGACATCGATAACTTGTAAAATTTTAAAAGTGGTTTACAGGTGGAGAGTTGGAATTGTATGTGATTAATAGATTCACTATTAGCTTTTATATATATATATATCACGTTGTAATTGTATGTGACTAGCTTATATATATATCACGTTGTAATTGTATGTGACTAGTTGATTCACTATTAGCTTTATATATGACAGCGCCAGGTTAATTATTAAAATGTATACCATCTCTTATATATGGCCCCCAACGGTTTAGTCAAGACAGGCGGCCACGGAGCTAGAATGACTCGTCCATTTCGGCCACTAATTCACTGACAGATGTTATCCATAATCCTTCGTGCATTTCGGCCCATAACCCACAGAGAGATGTTATTCATAATTCTACCCATACACAGCACGCCCAGGACAAACTTGGTATCTTCTGCATGTAACGGGCAGAAGATCCCAAGCGGAAGTTCCTTTTATAGTACTCTCGGATCCCTCCTGGTAGATCTAGAGGGAAACACTGCCTTCAGCGGTTACGACTATAAAGCATCGCGAGCAGGTTCACCCACCGCCTATGGGCGTGGGGTTTGCAAACAGGGAATCTCTCAGTCTGATTGCACCGCCTGCCTTAAAAACCTTGGGGGCCGCATCTGGAACATTTGCGGGTACGCCATCGGTGCTCGAGTTCAGCTAGGTGACTGTTTCATCCGCTACGAGCAGTACAGCTTCTAATTTAGTTATATATTCAACGTCTGCCCAACTGCACAATACGCATCTAATATATATATCTACGTTTATGTTAGTGTCAATAAAGCGTCTCACATGATTCTCTGAGCAAGAGAATCTGATGTTGTGCTATTCTCACCAGTCACTGAAATGTTATAGTCCACTGGGATTTACTTCCAACACTTCCAGACGCTACGGAAACGGAGAGAAGACAAGCATGGAATATCCAAAAAAATATTTAAGTTACTCAAGTTTATAAATTAAATTTATAATTTTAATAATTTATTTTTGTCACTTTCTATTTTAATAAAAATAAATAAAAAATAAAACTAAAACAGTGGATAGAGAGAAATTTGTATTTACGTATAGTTCAAGTTTTCGGTTTCTTAATTTTTTTGGTCGTTTTCCAAATGTTAAATAACAGAGAGAAGACGAGCATGGAATATCCTTTCTTTTTTGGTCATTTTCCAAATTTTGAATAACAGAGAGAAGAATATCCAAACAGTGAGAGGATTATTAAAGAAAGGGAAGACCGGGTCTCTTTCGTTTTCATATGTTAGACTTTTGGGCCAGGATAGTATTCACCACACACTATTCCATTCTCGATTTCTTATTGCAAATATTAAAAACTATATTTTTAGTAATTTGCATTTTTATTAAAAAGAGTTAATGAGTCAACTTTGGTTGTAAATTAAATTTATTGGCCAATATACCGTAGAAACCTCTTTTAAAGTGAAAAGAAATCTTTGTGGTAAATTTGCTTGGATTCTTTCCTCAACTAAAATGACCAACTCATAACTTTTTCTTAGAAACATTATTTCATGGTTGGAGTAAGACTTTATCATAACAATTGGTTTCAACTTTGATTTTTCCAACAAAAGTTTGTCGAAATGGATACAAGAGTGAGTCTTCTAGAGGCCATTCAACTCAATGCAGGGGATTTTGTGCACCATAATTATGAAGGAACACCAAAAGATAGCAAGCCAAAACAAGATTAACTGCAAAAATTCAATAGATTTAAAACCCTAACTTGCTTGGATTCTTTCCTCAACTCAAATGACCAACTCATAACTCTTATAGAAACATTATTTCATTGTTGGAGTAGGACTTTACTAAGATGATCAACATTCAAAATCCATCGTGACAAGGAGCAACCTATCATCATAACAATTGGTTTCAACTTTGATTTTTCCCACAAAAGTTTGTCAAAATGGAAATAAATAAGAGTCTTCTAGATGGCATTCAACTCAATGCAAGTGATTTTTATGTGCACCTCCATTATGAAGGAATGCCAAAAGATAGCAAGCCAAAACAGGATTATCCACAAAAATTCATTAGATTTCAAACCCTACCAATTAATAAGAGGAAACTCATCACAATGATAGAACAACGAGCCTTGTGGAGTAAACAATATCTTTGCATTCAACCATAGTTACCAAGTTCAAGTTCAAGTTCAAATTCGAGTTTGATTCAATATGGGAAATGATGGGATTAGATGGATCCTGGGCAATAGATGGCTCATTGGAGGAGTGGGAGGAAGCTCACCTACCACCACCATCATCACATGTAATTTTGTGTATTGAGAATGCGGTCAATGAAGTCCTACTCAAGCATCCCAAGCTCTAACCTATTATCATAACAATTGGTTTCAACTTTGATTTTTCCCACATAAGTTTGTCAAAATGGATATAAATAAGAGTCTTCTAGAGGCCATTCAACTCAATGCACGTGATTTTATGTGCACCTCCATTATAAAGGAATGCAAGCCAAAACATGATTATCCACAAAAATTCATTAGATTTCAAACCCTAACAATTAAGAAGAGGAAACTCCTCACAAAGATAGAACAACGAGCCTTATGGAGTAAAAAATATCTTTTCATTCAACCATAGTTACCAACTTCAAGTTCAAGTTCAAATTCGAGTTCGATTCAATACAAGAAATTATGGCATTAGATGGATCCTGGGCAAAAGATGGCTCATTGGAGGAGGTGGGAGGAAGCTCACCTACCACCACCATCATCACATGTAATTTTTTGTTGATATGAATATAATTCATAACAATTAGCTAAATAAAATGAATATAAATATTAAATAATTAAATAATTAATTAGGTTAATTAGTCATTAAATTAAGTGAAAAGGCATCTAAAAGACATGCCCATTCACGAAAGATCACGTGCTAAGGTATACAACCTCTTCAAGACACATGACTTACATTAATTTCAAAATAATCAATTTGTACATAATCCACCTTAATTCACTTAAATATGATTTTCCACGCCTAGTTTGCACATGTAACTACGTAGCTTTAGCCTATTATTAGTCTTGAATGTTAATTCATATTTGATGACCTCTTCCTAATGTTCATGGTTAGGATTTCATTACAATTATTTCCTTCTGCATGAGGAGGCTACATCGTTAGAGAAAATTCAACCAACAAACTACCAACATTCATCATGAATCCAAATTTCAATCACGCCATCTTACTTAACCAACTAATCAAGATCATTATTACTAGGTTCTTATTTATTCACTTCTCCTCCAATATAAATAATCAAATATGATCTCAATCCTTGCATCTTGTCATTTTTTATTTCATCTTCTCTTTTCTTTAATGTTCAAGTAAATTCTTTATCAATTATTTTTTCTCTAAATATTTCTACTTCTATATTAATACAAAAATATAGTACATCGAGGTCATGGCGTCTTGAAAGTGAGCCTGGAGGATCGGAATGTTTACACAATAACTTATCAGTGTTTAGTGATAAACCAGCTAAGTGTTGCATTGGAGAACTGCCAAGAGCCTCACCGTGACTTGAGCAAAAAATAAAAAAGAAACCCCAATGTTTTACATGGAACTATAACTTGAACGGGGGCCTTATTACAACAATTACTGGAAGAACCAGATCATAACTAATAAGCCGAGAGACACTACTTGAAAAATAAGTCTGAATACTAACTTCAAAAGCAGCAGAGTCTGTAGACAAGGCTAGAGACCAAGGGCTGGCAGGGTGCCTTCTTCACGGTGGAGAGTGGCTATTTAATCACCATGGGGAGGATGAGGCTATTCTTTGACTAGGCGGAAGCCAAATTGGTAATTTTGTTCGTCCTCAGAGGGGTGGCCCTCTCTGCAAGTTGATAAACTCGGGCCTTCCTGATCTTTCAGGATTTGGGAAGCCGTGCTTTTGCCTGAGCTTGAAGCTTTGCTCAGAACATAGTTCATTTGGACAATGCCAAGTTTATCATTCGCTGTCTTTTCCGTCATCATCCCAAGGGAACCTACAACCTGAACAACATTGATTTCCTTGAGCTCGATGGTAACAGAGGCTATGAAGGAGAGATTTTCGTGACTGTAAGGGAACTGGAACTGAGCAGAGTTAGAGTTGAGGGAGCTTGTTGCCACATTGTGTAGACCTTTGCCTCTGCCCCATCCACTTCTTGTAGCTGGATATCGATCCATGCTGAAATCCGAACAGAAAGTCGAAGAATCTATTGTAGAGGAGGATGCTTGGCGGCCTGTTCACCCCCTGGAGCTGCCCCTCCTACTGCTCATCCTCTGACATAGTTTCGGCATATCCAACAGACCAGGTTGTTCCACGCAGCTTGAGAGACTAAGGAGGCAGGAAAGGTTAAGCGCAGGCTTGGCCTCAGTATCCAGAAGGCCGAGATGGAGAGCGGAGACTAAGAGGCTAGCTAGATTGTAGATGAGGCAGGGAGGGATCTGTAAGCGCATCTAGCAATTCTCCCAACTAGCGAGGACCCAGAGAATCCCTGGAATGGTTTGAGGGCAGACCTCCACTGTAGCGAAGGAGGGAATTGAGTGAAGAGGAGAAATGTGAATGCTGCAAGTGGACGGCGTCATCTTAAGGGGATAACCGGAGGAGAAAGAGAGTCATGCTGCATTAATGTGGCATAAATCTTGTACGCAGGGGAATTAAGAGAAGGTGCTGTGGGAGAAGGAGTGGCAGATGAGAGGAGCCATGCGCCCCCCCAAGCAGTTGTCCACGCACACGAACCTATACCTTGATCAGACACCCGGATCCGGGAAATTCTTTATCAATTATTAATTTACACTCAAATTTATTATTAAACCAAATACCACACTCAGACGAGGCTCTCAAAATTTCCAGCCCATGTAACAACATATTGATCGTGCAGAGTGGACTAACTATCTCAAGACTTGCAAAAACTAGCTTAGGACTTAGAATCGCTGAGTCCAAAACTAAAGACTATGAATCTTGACAGTGACACCATTTTCACTTGAAAGCCACCTGAGTCAAAATATTAACTGACCGACATGGAATGTTGCCTAGGCAGGGGATACCGGCCCTCAAGAAGAGTTGTAAAGACTTGTTACCGGACACTACATGCTTAGGATAGACAAATCCTCTGTTAACAAATAAACAGGACCAAAAACACTCAAACATGAGAGGTATGGACCACCGCATTCGACCAATGAACAAAACCAGGGACACACAAGCCTGTTCAGTCGTCATGCTGAGTTGGAGGTTGTTTCTCAATGATGCAATGGCCAAAATGCTCTAGTTCTTCGTACTCCAGGGAATGTCCCTCTGCTCTAGCACTATCTTCTGCTGCAGGAGTGCTTGGGCCAGCTTGAGTGGGCATATTCTGAATTACACAGCCTCTATTATCCTGTCTTTGTTTAGTCACATTCATCGTGGGAGCTGTCTGGTGCTCCATCCTCTGTTGCTAAGGAATTCCTGAGCCTGTTGTCTCCGAACCCCCAGCTTGCTCATTCAGTTCAACAGTGACCGAAACAATGAAGGAGGAATTACCCAGTCTACAGGGGAGGTCGAAGTGAGACGTGTGCAATCTGGTGTGCTGAGAACTCAGCTTTGTCATTATCTAGCCCCTTTCTCTGCCACGCCCTCTCCTGGTCACCGGATAGCAGTATAAAGTATAGTTTGAGGCCTCAAACGAGGGGTTTGAAGTTGTGGATGACACCTGGTGAAGGATCCGGCCCCGAGAGCTGCCTCTCCTGCTTCCCATTCTGGGGCGCTCTCTAGGCATTTTGATATTAACTATGGAAGCGAAACAAATAGTTATCGAGGATATAGCACAATTGCTACCTGGGAGAAATCGTAGCCGGTGGAAAGGAGCGTGAAGGCCTGAGATTTTGTTAACTTTTCGCACTAGAGCCATAAAATGTTCTGAACTGTCTCTGGCACCTGAACCTTCACCCTTGTTTTGCCCGGAAATGCTGATGAGAAGAGTGATAATGTAGATTCTGTTGTGCTTCATTGCAGATCGATTATTACAATGCAATCCGGTTATTAATGTTGTAATGATTTTTAATGTGTGAATCATTAAGTGTTACATCATGCAGCTCCATCTGGCTGCAGTAAGCATCCACACACCCCCCGCCCGACCATCCTTGTATTAGGTGCTAGAAAGTTCACCCGCATCCGGGATTCATACAATAAAATATTACAACGTACTTCTAAAACATAATAAAATAGAATGATATCTTGTCAATTCTAAGAAAATACTTTAAAATTAACTAAAAAAATTCAACCTTCATTACCCATTTCAACATAGTACTTTAACAATAATTAAACAAATTCAAACTCTTTCATCGAGTTTATTAAATGGATGAAGCCACATCTTTTAAATGTTGTCTCAATCTTTAAAGTTGCTACTCATTTTTATACTATATATTAATATATATTCTACACAACATTCATTATTAATATTTCACCTCATTTTATTTATTTATTTATTATATAACTAGATTTATATTTCCAAATAGCAAACTTTGTCAAAAAGAAAAATTTAGGCACAAATATTTATTACCCCTAACCTTATTTAAACTATTTTTTAGTATTTCTTTATTTATTTATTATAGAAAGAAATTTTTGTTCCTCACATGAGTTGGATTTTCTTCAAAAGCTATTAAAAACTTGACTTTGAATTATTATGCTTTATCTTTATCCCATCCTTGTGATTGATTCAAATGGACGGAAGAGGGAGAAAGCCTAGGAGGCAAGCTAACAATTTTCATAGATTTATGATATTGATTTTTTATTTTTTTTACTACTTTATTTCGTTCATTAAAAGATAATTTAAATAATGAAATTATAAAAAAAATGAATATAACAAAGCTTAACATAACTAAAAAAAAGTATCATGTTATACATTAAATAGTTGACATGTTTTCTATGAAAATCTATCCATAGGAGGAAAAAATCACTACCCTTTTACGGTCCTCTAAAATCATGTATATGTATATATATTCAAACCATAAATACAATTTTGTTTTAACTATCTCCCATGTACTTTTATAAAAACCATCTATTTCCACCTATTTTTTTTAATAGACACACAAACACACACACACATATATATAAGCCTCTCTTAAAATGTTATTATATCATCATTATTATAATTTTACATATACCTAATACTTATATTATTAATAATTATGTATGTGATAACAAATTAACTAAAACTTCTCCTTAAGTTTTGGGTTTTGGTTTTGAGTTTGAGATATAGCTTTAGTTATCTATAACTAATTTATAATTAAGAATATAAATTTTAGTTATTTATAAATAGTTTTTATTCCAGCTAGTTCTAAAATAATTTTTAGTTTAAAAAATAAATCAAAAAGTTTAATATAACACTAAAATAACTTTCCTAACGAGTTATATATAACTAACATAAATAACTTTTAATTTAAATAAACAATAATAATAAAATTTAAAATACTTTTAGTGAGTAACTAGTTTTGAGTTTGAAACCTAACTTTTTAGTTATCGGTTTTCAATTTGAAATATAGCTATTTTTATTTTACTTTTCAATAACTTTTTTACTTCACCAATACATCACAAGTTTTATAATAAGCAATTATATAAAATTAACTTAATATAGTTTTGATTTAAATAAATGAAAAAATTGAAATAAATTTTTAGCTTTTTTATATTTAATAAGTAAAAGTTATAATTTGAATTAATAACTTAGGCTTATATATTACTAAATGGGCTTCTTTATTTAAAAAAAAAAATCATAATGTATTTAAGGTATCCATGTTATTATATTGTAGAGTATGTATATACATCCAAAAATTATTAAAAAGATAGAGTATCTACTTTCACAAGAGCAATAATATTTATTTAATAATTTTCATAACTATTATTGTAAAAACAACGATATCTATTTAATAATTTTCATAGTAATTATTGTAAAAATAATGATATTTATTTAATAATTTTCCTAGTAATTATTCTAAAAGTAATGATATTTATTTAATAATTTATATAATAGTTATTGTAAAAAAAAAGGTTAAAATTGTATGTATTTCTCAGATTTATTTTCATTAAATTTCTCCTTGTCATCGCAAGCAAAATGATTGAAGAATTTAAGTAAGTATTTTTGTCAAACTTTTACCTAAAGTTCATATAGAGTCGAACCCAATATCATATGTAACAACACACAATTTAAATATACAAATAATTAGATCAATTATGTGATTTATAATCAAGAGACCCAATTATTAAACTATTTAACATAGATTATTTAAAAACACGAGTAGAGACAACTTACTTGTATCGACGATATTTTTTTCTTTTGGAGTTGAAAGCTCTTTAAATTATGCTAACCACAACAAATATTTTGGGGACGACACTCCACCTAACATAGGATCAACTACAGATAATATTTCTACAAGTGGTCACGCTTGAGCTGTCAATCAACTTACTATTGCTAGGGAATCATTTGTCTCACAACACATTTCTCCCAAGAAAATCGATAAAGGACTGGATGAATCTCATCCTCCTCATTGGCCATTAAATAGAATAAAATATGGAAAAGAGACGGCATGCACACAACCCATGTTTGATCATGCAACTTTTATTTCTTTATTTTAAGTTTTTCTTAATTTAATATTTCTCTTAATTTAACTTTTTTTATATCATTCCTTTTAATTTTTTGTTAACTTTACTTGTAATATTATTGTCTTTTAGATTAATCAAATTCTTGAGAATTAGTAAATGTTTCTAACCAACTAATGTTGTTCATCCTCATGACAAAGGTGAAAACGTCAATCTTTGCAATTGTTTAAATAGCAGAGAAGCATCCTTGTCAAGAATTAGCTGTTATGAAATAGATCTTAGGAAAAGGTTGTTAAGAATTAGTTCGTGGGATATAAAATTAATTAATTAATTAAATATTTATTTACATATTCAATAAATTCAACTAAAAGAGGATTATAATATAATATAATAATAGATTAGTGGGATCATATTTATTTTTTGAATATTTCTATTCATACTTAGCATTACAAACTAGATAGTATTTAGGTTTTATTAATTAAAGTGATAATTAATTTCAATGAGATTATGTAAGATAATTGATTCTAAATAGAATAAAGAAAAAGGAAGAAATAATAATAAAGTTAAATTAATAAAAATAAAAAGAAACTAAAACTAGCTTTTATACATTAAAAGAAAAAACTATAGAGGATAGAAAATAAAATAGTCAAGAGGAAGGGGCAAGAATTGCTCAATTTCCAACCATCATCTATGTTGAGATTGACATAATGTTTCTCAATCTCAATGGCTTCTCTTAGCTTCCTATGATGGAAATGATTAACCTTAGCAGTGAAATTGATATCCTCGATGCAGACTTGGACATGGTGCTTAGACTTTATCGTATGCTCTACTAACGATGAGGAAGGAGGTCGATAGTGTCTAATGTCTTCTACATGTTCTTGGATTCTTTGGTTGATGGATCAACCAGTTTCACCAATGTAAGGAACCCCACATGAGAAAGGAATTGAGTATACACCTTTCATGTATTTAGGGACAACCGGGTCTCTTTAAGAGATTGAAGAGAGTTTCTAATGCTACTAAGGGGCTTGAAAATCATAGACACTTTATTCTTTTTAAGAATATGAGAAATGTTATCTATGGTTCCCTCAATGAAGGGAAGCAACACATTGGACTTATGATCATGAGGAGCAGACTTAACTCAAGATTCTATTCAAACTTTTTGAAATGCTCTAAGGCCTTCCTCTCTCCTATAGCTATTATTTTAAAAAACACTCAAAATATGAGATTTCTCTTATTCAAGGTGATTCTCATGAGAAATCCTGAGAGCCCGGGTGGAAATACTGTCAAGAAATCCCAATTTTTGTGCTAGAAAATGATGAGAAGTGGCATGAAGATACTGTTGAGTGTAATTTTTTTTGCGAAAGACTTGGTGAAAAATAAAACCATCATACATCCTTGACAAGAGAATATCAAGGAAGGGAAGACAATCATTAACTTCAGCCTCCATTGTGAATTTGATGGATTCAAATTGGGAATTAATATGATAGAGAAATAAATCTAATTTATCACTCCATGGGTTAAGACGACACAAGTGTCATCAACAAACCTTTTCCATTTCTTATTGTAGAAGGGAGCAGAGGCCAAAGTTTTGCTCTCAAAATCTTCCATGAAAAAGTTAACAACTACACGGGAAAGACCAGAACCCATAGCAACCCCACAGGTATGTTCAAAGAAATCACCTTGGAGATTGAAAAAGTGGACGTGAGTGAGAAACCTACTAACTTGGTAGTGTCATTATCAGTTATGTGATGAATGACTCTCACAGCCTCTTGGATGGGGATTTTGGTAGGGGAAACAACATCAAAGCTCACTAATAGATCCGGTTGCTCAAGTCTAATACCTTTGAGCTCTTTAATAAAGGAAGCATAGTCTTTGACAAAGGACCCAATTCGAGCAGCAAGAGGTTTGAGCTCTTGAGCTCGGAAAGATGCCCTACCTATTGTGTTGACAATAAGTGTGAGAGGGTCCCCATTTTTATGGAACTACAGAAGACCACAAATTTTGGGGATAAGAGGATTGTTCTAAATAAGCTTTTTGCTAGGGGAATTAAGAGAAACACTCTATTTAATGGCTAGCGCCATTTGTTTAGACACTTTTTTAAGGGGATTCCTTTTAATCTTAATGTAAATACCACTATTATGACGATAACCAATCATTTTGTTAAAAAGACCCCTCCTTTATGAGCATTTAGGAGGACAATGTGAGAGTTTCCCCTTAAGGCTTTTAAGGCAAGGAACTCACTTTTGCTAATGTTTCTTTTAGGAGGGTTAGTTTTTTTTACTACAATAGTGAAGTCTTACTTAATGACCTCCATGACATTATGGGAAGGTCCCTAATTCCAAATTCAATGTTACATATAGTATCATCAATGAGAATTTTTCTAGAAACAAGGGAAAATTAAGTCTTTTATTGAAGAGATGCAGAAAAAAAAGATCCCACTCTTAAGTAGAAAGATTGATTACAAATTTACATGAATTATTGTTATTATTATAAAACTTTACATTTTTTTTAAAGCTACAAATGAATAGTTAGAGAAAAAATTATATATATGATGATTTGATATGATATATATATATATATAATAACAATAATAATGGCGAGAAAAATAAAAATAACTTCCCCACCTTCATTTTTTCAAATCAACCATTAAACTGTAGATTTCAAAAATTTTAATATAGCTGGCCATCAATAATTGGACAAGAATTTAAATTTATATCTTTTAGTGTCGTATGAAGAAAAAGGTGTATATTAAAATTAAAATTTGTAGTTCCATTCCTTTCCTCCTCAAAATTACGATAAGCAGGTAAACATTGTTTAAGAGGTAATTTTCTTCATTTCAACCAAATATATAAGCTACTAAAACAATTATATTGGTTCTTTTTCTAATTCAATTTATCAATTTACATTAAATACTTTTTATATAACTGGACCAATAATTTTAATACGTAAGGAATATACAAGAATAATATAAAAGATTACAGCATATGAATAAAAATATTAAGAACTTCGCTTATTAGTTTATGAAGCTTCAAAGGAAGAAATTAAGAATACCGAAACTAAAAACTACATTAGCTGCACTAGCCGCAAGTCCAGTGGATTATAACATTTCAGTGAATGAATAATTCGATGTGAACGTAACTGTTCATGGTACATACTTTCAATTAGAACTTTTTAATACGTTGAAAACAAAAACCGCGACACCGTGAAAATGAGAATAATGGCAGCGACACCCGAACGGAAAGTAAAATACGAAACTGCACGACAGTTTTATTATAGTGACGGGTGAGAATAGCACAACATGTGAGACGCTTTATTGACAGTTTAGATGCACAACATGTGAGACGCTTTAGATGCGTATTGTGCAGTTGGGCAGACGTTGAATATATAACTAAATTAGAAGCTGT
>APFE030334468.1:0-37571 GCA_000404065.3 Pinus taeda | reverse complement strand
GTCCCACTTCAAGACCAAGTCTCCAATTTGAAATTTTTTCTTATCTACTGAGCTTGTATCAAAGGAAGATTTTACTAGATATTGATGATGAGCATGTGTTTGTTTGACCTTTTCCCTCTATTCTAATTTCATTATTTGTGATATCCTTAATTGCAAAGAAGAGGTAGGTTTTTCTTCGATAAATTGCACTAGAGCTGATGACGGTAGAACTAGATTAAGGGGCAGAGTTTCCTCCTTCCCATATACTATATAAAAAGGAGAAGTACCAATAGAGGTCTTCATGGTTATCCTATCAGCCTAAAGAGAAAAAATCAAATATTTATGCCAATTATTTTGGCTTTGATCAACAGTTCACTTAGGAATCCTAATGAGGTTTTTATTAGTTGAATATGCCAGACCATTTCCATGGGGATAATAATTAGCAAAGTATTTGAGTTTAAATCTTCTTTTTAAAGAAAACACAGTCATATTGTTTCTTGAAAAATATGATGCATTATAAAAAATTAGTGCATTGGGTAAACCAAGCCTGGTGATAATGTATTGATTGATGAATTCAGCAATATTGTTAGAATTGGCCACTTTAATTAGTAGTGCTTCAACCTAGTTTGTGAAATAATATGTAGTAGTAATGATAAACTTATGTTTCTTATAAGAGTGAGGAACAATCTCACCAATTATATCCAATCACCATTGTTCAAAGGGTTGTTCAATGTTGACTGGCTGTAGAGGTAAGGCTGGTTTTCATTGTCTTCTTGTAGTAGTTTGGCAAATTTGGCACTTTTTGGCATAGGTACGTGTATCCTTAAAAAGGGTTGGCCAATAATATCCAACATGCAAGATTTTATGAGCAGTGTTATCTCCTCCAAAGTGTCCACCAGTTGGTCCATCATGTAATTCCTATGAAACCCTTTATGCTTCATATTTTTCTAAGCATCTTAACAAAATATAATTATAATTTTTTTGAAACAACACATCATCAATGAGTTAATATTGATTTAATTTCAGCCTTAAAGCCCTTTCACTCTTGTAATTGAGTTCAAGTGGATCATATCCATTATTTAAATAAAACATGAGATCAACATATTGAGATTCAATATTAATAAGGCATACTTCAAATGTTTGAACATTGTTACTTGAATCCTCATTAGCTCGTTTGTTAGAAGCTCCTATAAGTATTTTGCAAAAACCTTGACCTATTACAATTTTAGTAGGTTTTACTTCAATTCCATATTGTTGCAGAGTATTTACCCAATTTTCTCTCTTTTCACCCAATTCTTTCTGAACAAGCAATTGTCTTACTGCTGAGAATGGGACAATTACTTGGGTATGATTTTTAAGGAGAAAAGACCTAAAATGTTTAATTAACTTCAAGACAACAAATAATTGTTTCTCCACTCTTGAATAATTGAGTTATGCACCTTGTAGGTTTGAGCTAAAAAAGGAGATTGGTGACTCTTTTTTTAATATCATTGATATGTTTTAGAACTCCGGCATAGGATGTCTCAGAAGAAAATGTATATAAAATGAATTGATTAGAAAACTTGGGAGTAATTAAATATGGAGCATCAATAATAACTTGTTTGATTAGATAAAATAATTCTCTTTCTTTATGTCCCCATTTAAAAACTGAATTTTTCTTGATCATAACTTGCATAGGTAAAACAATTTTGGAAAAATACGAAACAAATATTTTCATAAAATTAATCTATCGTAACAAAGTTTGCATTGACTTCTTGTTATGAGGCAAAGGAATTTCAGAAATTACCTTTACCCTATCAGGATCTATACAAATCCCTTCCTTGGATACAATAAATCCTAGAAGTTTCCCTTCACTAAGCGTAAAGTATGAATTCTTGGGGTTTAATGAAATCCCATACTTAAGACACCTTTCAAGTATTTGTTTTAAACCAGAGTAATGGTTATTACTTTTCTTGGAATATATAGTAATATCATCCAAGTAAAAAACAACGATTTTGTTGATCAGACCCCTAAAAGTAATGGCCATGGCTCGTTGGAAGGTTTCTCCTGCATTTATTAATCCAAAATGAATTTTTTGAAATGCATAACTTCCCTATTTAGTCCTGAAAGTAGTTTTAAACTTGTCATTTGGATGCAAAAGGATTTGATTATACCCTAAGAATCCATATAGGAAGGCCATTAGTTCAGAACCTGCTGCTGACTATAAAATTTGTTCCATTGGTTGAAGTGGAAAATTGTCTTTCATATAGTCTTTATTTAGATTTCTATAATAAATGCAAATGAGAATATCACCATTCTTTGTCCTAACACATGCGAAGTTTGAAACCCATGTTGAGTGTCTAGTTGGAAAATTAATTTTGGCCTTAAGGCGTTTGTTCAATTCTCTTTTGATTTGATTTTCAATATTGGGATGAATTTTCCTTAGCTTTTGTTGAACAAGCTTATCATCAAGTACCATTGGGATAGTATGTTGAATGATAGAGGAATCATTTGTTTTCAAATCATCATAATTCCAAGAGAAAACTTTTTTTATATCTCTTTAATAGATGAATAAAGGCCAATCTTTCATTTGATGAAAGTCCTAGGCCTAAATTAACATTTTGAGGTGTAAGATCAAATCCACAGTTAATCAATTCAAACTTCAAAGTTGGACTTTGAAGTTTGTAGTTGGTGACCTTCTTAAATCTATCCTTAAATTCATATAATCCTCGAGCTTGAATACAGACTTTGGTAAGGAATTTTCTTCAAATTGTTTCATCTATTTGCCATGCTCATCTTCATTGATTATTTGATTATCATATGACCCTTCTGATGTTAAGAAACTTACAATATCGTCTTCATCATTGAACACTCCCAATTAGTGAAATTGTCAAGAATTGAAGGGAAAAAAATCAATTCAGTGGAAAATCTATCTAGACTATAGTCCTCTGATGGGATTAGTCTCGATGCAACGTTATCTAGAAGATCAGCACTAGAATTTTGAAGTCTTGGGATAGGAGATATTAAACACAAGGAAATGAGAAGTGAAAGTTTGAATGAGTGATTGATAATGGTTTAACTGGATTGAGATGCAATAATAGTGTTTCTCAACTGTTTAATAACAATTTCAGAGTCTCCAAACACTTGAAGGTATTTTATGTTAAGGCTTATCACTTTGTATAAAGGCTAAACTAGAGCTTCGTATTTAGCGATGTTATTAGTGCATTTAAACTCTAATATGCATGCTATCATTGTTTTCTTGCCTTCAGGATTCATTGGAATACATCATGCTCCTACACCATCATTGGATCGAGAACAATCAAAACATAAAGTCCAAAATTATGATTTAACTACTTGTTTATCTAAAATATTTACACATCTAGATGACTCTGTTTGTGAAAAATTTTCAAATTGGGAAGTGATAGAATCTATCTCAAAAGGAGATTCTTGTGCATTGAAATTACCCTAAAATGCATATAAGTAGTAGTTCCCAAGAATATTATTAGCGAAGACCACTAATTCATTTTCTTTGTCTAAGTCTAATACTGAATATTTCATGTTCCTTTCTCAGTCAATTCAAAATTGATTAGGCTTTCCATTATAAGGAAGCCACATATGAGACTAGTCAGTTGTGAAATAACCATGTAACTTCTCCAACCAATATTTTCTTAGAATTGGACCATAAAAGTCAAGAATGTGAGCAACTAGTACATTATAATTTGAAAAACCTTAGCATTAGAAGAAAGTCTAATAAGAACAGAATTTATTTCTCCTAATACTTTGAATTTTTTTCTATCAAATTCAACAATATGTACAACAGACTTCTGGGGTGAAATGTTCAGTTTAAGACAAACTGAATAAGGTAGTACATTTGAAGATGCCCCAGAATTTACTAAGCACTTATGCACATTCTTATTAAAGATATTGAAGGTTAGAAGGAAAGGAGGAGTATGAGAGTTTGACCTATCTCCAATTAGGATGGTATTGGTGGGATCAATCTTAATGGAAGGATCAATGGGGGGCTTTCTTGGTCCTTTAAAAGATTTAGAAGTAACCAGAATTGGCAAATGGGATGCAGTGACTGCATTCAATTGTCTAAGTAAATATTTATGCTACTGCTTTAGTTTAGCTACTTTGTAGAAGGAAATATTAGCCTTTATCTTCTTCATATCCTCAACTATATTATACTCTATGGTGTCAGAAATGACCAGAGTTTTAGATGTGGATGGAGAATTTGAAGAAGATGGAATTGGAACAGAAGGTGTAATGGGGGATTTTTTGGGTGGAGCTTTGTCTTTGGTATTAGTAGTAGAAGCTTTCTACTTTTGGGTTGAATTTAATGAATCAACAGAGCCCTTACTCCATGTACTAACTAGCAAAGCCTCGTATTGTTTTTCATCATCCAAATCAGGAAGAATAAAATCCCATAATCCCTTAAGTTCAGTTGTTTCTTATTGTTGGGATTCATTGGAAAATATTGTTGTTTCTTCCTCATCCTCCTCTTGATCAGATTCAACATTTGATATAACACTAGGAGGCTGAGGGTTAGATGTCTGGGGTTTCCCAAAAGATCGAAAAGGTTTTTTAGAAGACTAAACTAATTTTTTTTATATCTAACATGTCATTTGACATAGATTTAAGGACCTTTTGTAATCGTTCAAGATAAAAGGGATCTTTAGTAGTTTTATCCTTTTGTTCCTCTTTGAAGATAACTTTCTTAGTTTTTCTTTCTTCTTGAGAAGTTTTCTTTTCTAAGGCAAGATTCCTTTTTTCTACAGTTATTGACTCCTTCATGTTATCAACTAAAGTGGCTCTATTATCCATGTCTACAAAACTTGCGATATTAGAAGGAAGAGCGGAAATGTACCACTCAATTTGGATATCAACATGGGGTTTGGAGGTATCTAGAATTTTAGTTAATAATTTATTAAACCTAAAATTGAAATCTTCGATTTTCTCATTAGGGTTAGCTTTAAGAATGGAGAGATCATTGATTATAGTAGCATTTGTGCAATAATCACCAAACTTAGTCAAAAATTGTTGTTCAAATATATGCCAACTAGTGATAGATGTTGGTGGCAATGAGAACTAACATGAACCTGCAAAGCCATCGAGGGTATATGGAAATAATCTTACTACAAAGTCTTCTTCTACTACTCCATTCAGATTAACGACCATCATAAAAGTATAGAGATATTCTTCAGATGGGAGTCCATCGTGAAGATTAAACTTTGGTAACCAACATTTAGGATGCTTTGGTAGAGGATGGAGAGCTATTGCCATTTGAACATCTCCAGGACTAGTCCATGGTCTAGCTCCTAGTGGGTTTTGTTGCTTACTTGCCATTATGGGAACTTGAGTAGAAGGAGTTGTAATAGCAGAAGAAGCTAACTGTGTGGAAGAAGAAGTATCCCCTGACCTAGTGTTGGTCGAATTAGAACTAGTTGATTGCGAAGGGAGAGAATGAAAGGAAGGATTAAGTGGGGGAGAGATAAATGGTGATGAAGTTTGAAATGAAGGTGTTTGAGGTGGATTAAATGATAAAATCTCGCTAGTGGATGTTTGAGCTTCAAATTTTTTCATCTTTCTTCGGTGGGAAGGAAAGGGAAACTCAAATGGAGTAACCCTAAGTTTCGCACTTTTGGAATGAGTGAAAATGAGAGTATATTGAAAAGATGAAGAAACACTACTTTCAGACAACTCATATTGTTGTACCTTTTCTTCAGAAATATAAATTCCTTCTAATTTCTGAATTAAATTTTGAACTTCAGGTATCTCCTGAGAAGGAGGTTGATCAGATGAATTAGGTAGTGCACTAGGAGATTTTGTGGCTATTTTCACAACTTCCGGTCTAGGAGTAGGTGATTTGGAATGAGCTATGGAAGTTGGGGGAGATCTTGAGGGGTAGTGGCTTTTTAGATGGCCTTTTGATGTAGGATCAAACCTTTTCTCCATTCATAGTTAGGGCCCTCCTTCTAGCAAAAAAAATGTTGAATGCCTAGAATGTCGTTGCCTCAACATTGGGGACAACTAACCGATCGGGAACTTGAAAATCATTATGTATTTGTTTGGAATAGTGGCTCCAACTCAGGATGAAGGGACCAATTTCCCTTAAAGTATATATGATGGGATTTGGAGTGTAATCGTAAGTAAAGTGGATATAGTGGATAAAGACAAAACTAATACAAACGTAGATGTATCTAACTATATATTTCTCGGGATTAAACTTATGCATATCCTGCGATTTAGATATTCTCTAATATGCTAAAAAATATAGATCATACAACATTTCAATAAATAAATACAAGAAAGATAATTAATTTGATTAAATAGTTAATCAAATTAATTGTTTTAAAACATGTTGCATATAAGATTTCGTTGTTCCTACAATGCATTAAAAAATAACAACTTCGTACTATTCAATAGTGAATAAGTATGGAACAATATTTAACATCATACACAACAAAAAAATAAAGAAAATGTTCGACTGTCATTAAATATAAACATAACAATGAAATAATAATAATAGTACCTGATAGATCAATGCTCTGCTCATGGAAAGAAAATAGTCTTGGTTCCTCCTTCCTATTAAGATATTTGAAAGATACAATAGTGTGAGTCTCTTAAGTCTCCTTACAACAATTTACAACCCCTTTATAAATACATGAAAGGGGTATTTATAAATAAGATATCAATTATAAAAATCACAAATACTTAAAATGTTGGGGAGGTTCAAACCACCCTCCTTAATATAAAACTAAAAGACAAAAATAGAGTTTGTTTGAACAAATCATCCAGAATGAGAAGTCTATTGTAGTTTCATTTTCTACCTGAATTCATAAATATCTATCATGGGCTTTAATTCTAGAGGATGAGATGGGTTTAATTGCATTCGCTCCACATAGGTTGCATCGGAGAGTGCTGGCAGCATGTGGATAATATTATTTGTCAAACACCATAACGTAACCCGTTAGCTATACAATTTAACTAAGGGTTTCTAGAAATGTTCAAAAGTTAACTAGGATAACATTTTGATGTTATCTGCCTTTGTCTTGGACCAATCCTACCAATGTTTCATTAGTATTTTTAGATCAAGCAATGCATCTATGGGGCATTCTTGAATTAGAATATCATTGAAAAGGTTCTTATGAATTGTCTCTTTGATGTTATTTGCGATGTCCCTTGCAAAAAAGATGGTTTCCTCTCCCTGTTTCATTCTCATATCCCAATTGCGAAAAAGGATTTCCTTCTATGTGTCCTGAATCCTTGGAGGATTAGCTGCTACGCCTTCTATGCTTTCCTACCAAATAATATAGTCAGAGATATTTTCTTGAATTTCATCAAAGTATGTCCTATGATAGTACAATGGATTCGTCAGTGAATCACTTGTCTTACATAGAGCATTGATTGTTGTCAGCCTTTGGTGAAATGCAACCTGTTTTTGAGCAAGGAGAGTGTTGAGTTATGATGCTTCCTTCTTGAATTCTTCAAGATTAGGCTTAACAATGAGTTGATTAATCCTAAGCCGAAGTTTTTGCAGTTGATGATCCTTGCTTCTGATGTCTGATTCATGTTGAAGGTTCATCTCATCAAAGCTCTTCTGCAACTGTGTCATCTGTACCTACCACTTCTCACCAATACTTTGTCTTAGATTTGCTAATGCTTGTTCTAATTGTAATATTTTATCATCCTTTTCCTTGAGTAGAAGTTGTAATTCTGAGGATTTATCAACAGTAGCTATAGAATATGCTCCTACAAATTAAGATAGTCTTGTGAGATAATCGGCAGGGTCGATTTGAGAATCCTTCCATAGGACATCTGAAGATATATTTCGAGGAGTTAAGGCATGGGATTGTCCTGACAACTTTATGTTTCGAGCTATAGAATACATCCAAGGGAGATATTTATTCAATCTTGAGTACTTTAGATGTGGGTTGTGCCAGGATGACTTCCAAGTCATCGATGCTGACTACCTTATCAAAATATCTAATATTGAGCAAAATCTTCTTGGTAACCTCAGGAGTTTTAAGGATTTCTATAGGATTGATGGTCTAAGTTTCCTATGAGGCTATATTAACAATTTTGTCAAATTGTTATCATACTTTATCCAAATTGCTGGTAGATAGCAATTCATCACTTTGTTAGGTTGATTATGTACTTTCAATGTTTCCCTTCTTGACTTCAGGTTCGTCTGGCACTTGAGCTGTAACTAGTTCTTGATGTAGAACTAGTTGGTGAATACTTAGTATGTTGAGGGGGATATTTTCATACTTGTTGTTCTTGTAATCTTTAAATTTCTCCAAATCCATTGGGGTTAGGTGAGCTTCGACTAATTTCTCTACTTGTTGATAATATGTGGTTGTCTTGAAAAGGTCTTCAAAACCATCAAGTTCATGCTGGAATTGTCTCACTTTGACCTACACTGTGACATTTTGAGCTTTCTTGACTGAGTTGTATTGCCTTGGTCAAATAGTGGGAAATTTCATGCCTAGAATTTTCTCAATTTCAAGCATTGCATTCCTAAAATTCTATAGAGTAAAAACTCCACAGTGAATAGGAAAATGTGGCTAAATAGATTTCTTGGCTTTCTAAAGAGATTTGGTCAATCCATTGCCCATATTTTGATATGCTACTTATTTGGCCAAAAGTTTGTCTGGTACATAGAGAGGGAGGACATGTGGGGTAGCTAGGCTTCCATAAATCCTGACATAAGTGAAAAATTCTTTCCCAAGCCATTTTTTTATGGCCGTGAGATCATATCGAGCTTCCCTAGAAGATATGGGAGGTATTTTATTAAACATTACTTGGTACAATGGTAGCATTACCCGATGACAGATTTTGTAAAAATGGGTCTGATAGTTGCTTTCCCAAAGGATGTTGTGGTATATACAAATGGGGGTAGGATCTTATAAAGTCCATTTCGATCCCATGGATGGAACATCAGAGGTGAAGCATAGTGCATCTATAATATAAGTGCTCATGAAAAGGGGGGAATCTCCCCAGTAGACATATTATATTTACTTTTGTATGCTAAGATATGGGTGGCTAGATTATTTGACAACATAGTAGACCAATCCATAATGTAGGCATCTGCGGCAACTTCTATTACAGGAACCCATTGTATAGTGAATTTATGTGCATTAGGTTCTCCAAATAACCTACAAATCATAGTTGTGATATGAGAATAAGGATCAACGAGAGAGGCTAGGGAATACATACCCTTATCGGTGTGCCTGTGTTTGCTTGGATCATTCCTCCATCACCTTATTGGTTATGGTTGAACTGAATGCTCCTGTGGGAACTTCTGAATAAATTGTGGATTATGTATCTTCTAGGGTTTTGGTAGATGGTGCATCTTTCTAAGATCTTCGGCTCTGAACGACCCAATTTTCATCTGCGTCCATAAAGTTAATAAGGTCTTGTCGATGATATTTACATCGTTAATCACCCATTTGACTAAGTTTGTATATGGAATTATCTTAGCCTGAGTAGCTATCTGATGGAGATGAGATTTGGTGACATCTGCCCAATTGGTTTTAGACATAGATGTAGTATCATCCATTGTCGCCTGTCTGATAACTACCCTAGGCTCTTGTTCCTTGAATAATTTGTATATCACTTCCCAAGAGGAACTTATGACATATGTAGTACACGTAGTATATGAGAATAAGGGAGGCATTTCAGTTACTTCTATAGTAGTTGGAGCCTATTGTGGCGGAACCACATTCTTCTTATTCTTGTTTGGAACTCTCGAAATCTCACCTGAGCTCTATTTCTTGGGACTAGCTAGTGAGAGAGAAAATATGTAAATAATAAGGGGAAATACTTAGAGTTTGAGACTTATGGCGAGAATGGAAAAATAACATGAAAACAAGCATTTAACTCAAAATTCTCGAAATCCTCAATTGAATCATTTACATAACTGAGGTCCATTAATACTATTATAGCTAATAATAAATGAAGAAACATGGGTTTCACATGTCTTTAAGATAGGTCAGCATCTCGTTGGACTATATCACATCACAAGTTTTGTGATATGATCATTGTTTAACTTTGTGAAGTGAGCCTTTCCGATATGTGATTTTCCACATTCACTAAGATATATGGTGGAGAAACTATTGCATGATTTATCACAATCGACGTTTCTAGAGAGAAGACCGCTTTAAATATTTGCGATGTGATGTGATAAGGATATGTGTGATGGAGTTCTGCGATATCGGAAAAGGCTTGTCAGAGATTTAAGTTTATAATAATGTTAGGGAATGCAGATTCATTTTGCAATATTTCCTCTTGCGATGATGACATGGCTTAACCATGGGACCTGAAATATTTTTCATATGTGAAGGGACCTTTTCTTCACTTAAACTTATATTAAGAGTCTTACCATGGTCGGTTAGTTTGGGGTTTCTCGCATCACACTTTGACTTAGTATGATACTTTACTCACTTGTGATTAGCGATATGAAAAATACATGAGACCTATTCAACTTAAATCCATTTTTAATATTAATGGATTTAAGACCTATGGTTAGGATGGTTTCTTAGTTTATTTTTATTGATTTTATTAAAAGATTCTATTCTTAAAATTTAAAAGGGTCCCCATTATTCAACTAAGTTACTTTTCTAATAATAATGGGTGGTTGTTGAGTGACAGAACACATCCACATATTTTTTCCCCACAATAGCTTGATGTACACCAATATTAACTATCAAATTTTAGTTTTAAATGAAAATGAATGCATAGAATTGCATTTACAACATGATTGAGGGCCACAAAAATGGCTCAAACGTAAGCACTTGACCCCAGCGATGAATCTAGGATTTTTAGTTCTTAAACCCCTTCTGCCCATCATGTTTTGGTTCCTTTTCAACTAGTAAGGAAGGAACAATGTTCTTCATAAAGATTTATTATTTAAGCCATCTACTTTTAAAAAATTAAAAATAAATAGGACCTTTTCCATGCATTATCTTGACATCACTGAAGGAGAGAGAAACAACTTTTATCAGTAATGATGGTTGTAAGTAGAACGTCCAAAAGTTTTTAACCTATATACTAGACATGATAAAATCAAATTCAATGTCATAGACTATTCCCTATACAAATGCATCCATCTAATATTTTAAATAATTAGAAGTTTCATCCATCCATATTTCAATTAATTGCTAGGGTAGATCCATCTTAACCATATATCTAGCAAGAGTCGAGAGGGATCAAATCACTTGAGGTGCAAACATTTTTTATAGTGAAAAACTTTAAAAATTGCACCTCCAAATATTTCATCCCTCTAGAGACTTAATAGATGATGGTTAAGGTGAATCTCTCTCTCTCTCTCTCTCTCTCTCTCTCTCTCTCTCTCTCTCTCTCTTTCTCTCTCTCTCTCTATATATATATATATATATATATATATATATATATATAATATATATATATTATATTTATATATATATATGTGTGTGTGTGTGTGTGTGTGTGTTGTATATGCATAAATGGATTCACCCCTTAAAATCTCTCCGTAATACATGAAACAATAATTTAGACACACAATTCCAAAAAATCAAAATGTAAAACAATGATTTTTTTTTCAACTATGGTTCACGGTCATTGAGTGGTCACTGAGTGGTCACTACACCCATAGGTAATAATTTAGGTAGATCCACCCAAAGGGATCTACCTACCAACTTCTCCGGTAAATCATAACCCCAAGGGTGCTGAGGAGATTTGACCCTGTGACCTCCCAATTGGCAAGCTACTTAGCAATGAGAACTAAACCAATTGACCTATCCCTTAGGGATTAGTAAAACAATGATACTTGTAATGTTGTAACGATAAGAATTTAATTTTTCGACTCCTTTATATAATATATAGACATTTATTATTATTATTATTTTAAATAATATATAATATGTAAATGGCTGACATTGAAATAATTTAGTTAACATGAGCAATAGTGTATTTATGGATTACATTGTCAACATTAAAGTTTTTTTATATTAACATATTTTTAAATACATTTCATTATTACTTTCAATTTTTTTACTTTCGATTGCTTCAACTGACATTATTTTTTTATATTTTAAAAGGGGCATGTGTCAACTCCACGTTGAGTATGGACTAAATTATACATCGCCTACATATTGAGCTATAGAATGAGACTCCCAGCTCAACAAATTTTCAACTTATACATCAAACATGATAGTATCTCTCTGAGAGTCACAATTAGATATGATATTATTATGCATAAAGTCTTATATTTCTTGATGAACTTAATATCATCTTACTGCTCGAATCCCATCTGCCAACGGAGCATTGTCCTCTCATGGTCTTATGCCCTTTTGTCGACTTTCGTTGCATATTTTTGCCTTTTTTCTTCTTCATTGGCCATTCTCCAACAACTTTTCAACCTGCAAAATCCTTAGCAATTCCATGATTATGAATAATATTACTAGATTTATTTATTTATTTATTTACTTATTTTGCAATTAAGAAGAAATTGAGAGTAAGATGTAACGAGATGCACAAAAGCACAAAAATACAAAGTGTAGACATTCCTCACACTTTACACAATTAGTCCAGAAACAATAAATCTGAAATATAATTTCAAACACATTCATAGAAAAAGAAACACTTAATAAGACATGAAGAATTTGGGCAACTTAAACGGTTGACTTTGTCAGTTAGAAAACAGATAAATAAATTTTTATACAAAAATTATATTAAAAATGTTTTAAAAAAATAATTAGTTATATTAAAAATGTTTTAAACAATAATTAAGAATATTAAGAATGTTTGAAGGCTAGAGTACATAATTAGGCATCGAGCTTTAAATAGCTTAAATTGTTTTTTAATTTGTAGGTTGGTTTTGGTAGTGATGACTGGATCCCAATCCAATTGAACATACCTTGATGAATTTTAATGGTATATCAGGAATGAATGGATTTTTGACTCCTGAAGTTTTTGATCTGCTTGTTCCTCTCATAGTTTTGTGTTTATTAAATATTTCGTCAACATAATAAATAGTGTTTTATTAAATTTACCTTTTAGCAGTAAATTCGGTTACCATAACAAAATACATTTTTGTTTTTATAGGTAATATGGATCATTATGTTTTAATTGAATTTCAGCACTAAAATTGATGGTTGTTGCCTATATTTTTCAGAACAAAATAAGGTTTTTTTCATGTTCTTCCAGCAAATTCATTTATTTGTGTAGTGAAATTCTCATGCATTACAAATGCTAATTTACTGGATAACTTTTTCACGCTTGAAATGTTCATTTTCTTTTTTTATATAATTGATGACATATAAGTCACTTGTTTTCCATCGCTTTCTGTGTTTCGATCTTGTCTTGCGGACATGTAGCGTATCTTTTCTTTTGTTTTCATGTATTATTCATTTCTCGTATCTCTGTGTTGTTTTATTATGTTTTCCAAGTAGACCAATGCATTTCTACTACTTTTAATCATTGATTGTACTTTCCAATCCCTTTGACCTATCTTTTGGATAATTTATTGAGTGCTAGTAAATTATCTAATCCTATATTTGCGTATTCTTTGAGCCAATTCACTTATCCTTGGAGTAAGGTTCACCTGAATTTAATGTAGATAGTAATGGGATGGATAACCTTTCGAGGTATGAAAAGGAAAAAAAATTTGCATGCTTTATTGAATTTTCTTTCAATAAGTAAATATACATTTCATTTCATTAAACCTTATTTAAAAGTAAAAATTCACATTTACACATACATGCATACATATTTGAAAGATATTTCATGGTTATTTCTATGAATTTTTGTAGAATGTTTGGTTTTCCCAATTTTCTCGGTTAAAGTTTGATGTTAGTAGCAATGTTTATATGAGTTGAAGGTTTTTAGGGCTTGTCGAGTGTCTTGATGTTTACCTTGATCTTTAGGTTTTTTAAGGTGGTGTATAGGGAGGAAATGGTAGTACAATGCAGTAATAAATTTCAAACTATCTAACTAATTATACGAAAATTAAAGCTTCTTTTTTGGCTTGTTGAATGATTCTTGTGGGGATAATTTAGATGGTCTTGGCATATACATCAGTAGTAATATCGTATTATATTGAATCAAATGCTCATTTGAAGGTGTGAATAATTCTATGATTGAGGTTTGTTTAATTGTATATATTGTTTTTGAAGAAAATTGGAGGGTTCTAGGCCCTTGGTTCTAAGCCTTGCAACTTTTTAAAATTTTCCAAGTAAATTCAATATTATTTTTAATGTTTTTCACGACAACATTTCTTACCAATGTGTTCCTTGTATTGGCAGATATTATCCCATCTAGGTTAGAAATTATTATCTTAATTAGTCTTGTTCATAGTTCGATTGCAATCTTAACGACTTACTTTTTTTTTTCAAATTCCATGGCTATTTTGGCCTATCAATTCCATAACATATGATGTACTTTTTTGTAGAACCCAATTGTTATAGGTTATTTTGTCACATATTTCCAATAGGCCTTCAAATGGATCAATCAACATCCTTTGACCATTTTTTCATCATCCTTGCACAAATCCCTAAGCATGAATTATTCTAAATCCCGAGTTTCTACCTAAAAACACCTTGTTTCAGTCATTTTAAGAACCAATCCACCATAGTCTCTTACTAATTAGCGTTGACTACTAGGTTTCCCTACTCTGTACATGTGTTGAACACCAATAGGTTGCTAAGTGTTGGGGGTGTAGTGATACTAGAAATTCAGGGAAACAAAAAATAATATTGAAGCTTCCTCTTCCAGAAGCTTCCAGGATTTGTTGTAACTATTTACCTCACATAAAAGTCTTGAATCATATTATATCCTACCTTCGAGTTTTCATCCCTTATCCCTTGAGCTCATTCTTCCATCAATAGTGGATCTCAAGCCCTGATTGGTAAAAGGATAAGAATTCATGAACTTTCTCTTTCACCTATATATTTACCACCATTCATAAGCAAGGGGTTGGCTTTTGGAGAGTGATTATTCCCTTATGTTTTTTGTTGTAACAGATATCATTACATGCATTAGGGTTATTAGAGGTGCACTTTGTGACAAGGAAAGCACAAGTCAACTTCGAGGAGCTCTTCTACAAGATCAACACCTTTTTTTTCTTGTAACTCACTCCATTTCTATTAATGCAAAGAGTTCTTTTTTTTTCTTATATATTATGTTATGGTTTCATATATTTCAATAATATGTCGATCTATTGAATAAAGTCATTAGATAATGTTGCGTAGATTTTGTGGATCATTGGCTTATGTTATCTATCTATTCAGGTTCTAATTATAATGATCAGAGCTCGGATTTGAGAATTCTAGCAAAGGAAGGAGTGAAGCATACAATAAATTCCAGATATGTTTCATCCTCTTATCTATTTACTTTAAGGAAAACATTAGTCCATTTGTATTTTTGTTGTTTGAGGTTAGTCCACCAGGCCTAGGAAAGATATTTGTGTCCATAGTTGTAGATTCTGCATAACAAATTGGCGACCATAGCGGGGATCGGTGTATTCCCTTGGTGGCTTATTTTTCCATTATTCTTGTATTACCTCTTATTCAGTCAAGAACAGGACTAGGAATACCATTAATTTAGTATCAATTGCATCCCTTGTGTCGAAACTTTGCATCCCTATACTAACGCATCCTCTTTTCTTTCAACAGAGCGTTTGATCCAAAGGGAATGTGACATCCACCCATGGTATTTACACATGGTATCTGATGAGCCCTAGTTTTCCAACAAGAATGTTGTAACTCCTAAGGGTACCAACTTAAATTATCAACTCGGGGTTTGTACAAGCTTAAGAGGTGTCAAAATTGTATGTACAACATGTAATGTGTCCTTATTTTGTTCCTCTAATGAAGTGAATGTCATAAAATCTATCCTAAACTAGTTGCAGAAATAAACCATGATACTCTTATTCCAAACAAATCAAATCAATCATTCTACTTGTAAATGGAAATCATTAAAATAATTGAAAATTTCTTGGAAAGAAGAATGTTAATCTACAACACATAGGTAGGAAATTCAGAAACTACATCCCTGCTAGAAATGACAGTGGAGCTGCAAAAATACAATTTTTCTCCATAAGAAGACTAAGAAATGCATGCCTCTAGAGGAAAATTAAATTGGTACTTATACGAAATGATGAGGAATCATTCTCCTTGAAAGGAGGAATCTTTCCTCTCCAAAATCCCTTAAATTATGGATTTGGTTCCCAACACTAGGAATCTGTATTAAATGATAGGGAACACATTCCTAGATTTTCTCAATCACTGGAGCTCCAGAATTTGTCAATAATTTCATGATATTTTGTTAATTTATCATCCAATCTTGATCCTCATGTAGTAGGGAGAAATTCCCTAGATTATCTCCTCCTCCAAATCTTCATAATTTGGCCAATATTCTCACAATATTCTTCAAAAATAAATAATATAAGGCACATAATATGCAATAATCTCTAAACCTTCCTAAGGCATATTAAAGCTATAAAATAAAAATATTAAGTGTAGAAGGAGAGGTTTAATATAGCCTTCAATTACCTAACAAAGGTTAGATGATTCTTAATTCGTGTCTAATTTAGCAACCCATCATACCCCCTATTGAAATTGTTGTTCATCCTCTAAGCAACCTATCCATGTTCTTTCCCTATTGTTCTTCCCTTATGCTTCATATGAATTTTATGATTTCCCATGTTGATGTGGATGTAATTTCCCTTGTTGGATAATATTTATGTTTATCTCAATTTCCCATCATTCCTTTGATTCTCCCTCTTGGTTTTAGTATTTAGGAAGAGTTTGTTGATTCTCCTCCTCTCATGACTTCAATAAACTTTTATCAATGTGAAACAAGGAGTTTCTCTTTTCTACTACAGGAGTGAGAGCATTTATGGAAACAAAGGCAGAATAAATTTTCTTCTTAGGATGTTGAGGAGAAGGTATAATTAAACATGCAACCTAAGGCACTTTATCCTTAATGACACAAATTCATTGATCTTTCTTACTCATAATTAAATATGTGGCAACTATAGAATATGATTTTGATAATTGAGATATTTTTAAGGGTTTTCATGCCAAGTAATGGTGGAGAAATTTTGTACTTACCCTTTCCCTCAGGATTATTTCATCCTTCTTAGGTTTTCAGGGAAATTATGTCCATTAACAAGCTTTCTGTAGCAACCTGTGACTATCCTGTAGCACTTTTTGTAGACCCTCTAGGTTCCTATGTAGTGGAGGTTGTTGTAGTAGAAGAAGCTTTTGATAGTCTTGTTTCTAGGTTGAGTAAAGAAAAATTACAACATGCATTATTTCCCTATTGAACACACCATATTCTTAAGTAAATGCTCAATCAATCCAACTATTTTATCTTACTAGAATCCAAACTGTAAATTTGTAGAGTACTTTTTCTTAATGATTGAGATTCTTTTGGAATCCTTATGCCAAGTGTTGGAGAGAAGAAATTTTTAATTACTTTTAATTTGAATATTTCCTTGCTTCCCAAGGCTCTAGTGGCTATTATAGGTGAAAATTTCCTTCCTGTAGCACTCTATTAGCTTCCTGTAGAAAATTTGTTCTTCCTGTAGCAATGACATTCCTTCCTGTAGAAAATTTATCCTTCCTATAGAACTTTTTATTTTTGCCTCTAGCAATTATGTTCCTCTTGTAGAAACTTTGTTTTCTCATGTAGCAACCACCCCAATTCTTGTAGAAGCTACTCCTTGCATACCAAGAGGTGGTGGTGGTTCCACCTTTTTATTCTTATATTTTATTTATTTTATTGAATTTTTTCATTATTTTTTCTCTTTTTTTTTTCAATTTTTTTCTCTTGTTTTCATTGCATGCAAAAAAAAATCAAAGTGCTTTGAGTTGACTGAGTTGGCCCCCAACTAATATTTGAATTCCATGAAAACATCCCACTTTATTAAGTCTTTGTTTTCACTTTTGTCTCATTTATCTCCCACATGTGTGCTTTTCCTTTGGATAAAAGTTAGGAAACTTGCTAGATAAGGTTGAGGCTTCCTTCTATTAATTTTGGCTATAAAATACCTTTCCTTCTCACAATTTTAATGTTTTATTACACTAGAATAGGTTTTAAGGGTGAGGTTAGAGAGTTGCATCCCTACGTCTTACCATGACTGTCTTTTTTTATTTTTGTGTAGGATGTTGTTGTAGTTGTTGAGGCTGCCTTTGATGATCCTGAAGGTACATGTGATAATATGCAGGAGTTCATCTAGATTTTCTTATTTTTGTTGTTTCTTTACTCCTAAGATGCTCTTTATGTGAACATTGTAGATGATCATATGTTATTTCTAAACAGAAGTAAGGTTGTTGTGCATATCTTCTGTACTGGATTGAACCTTAACTGATGATGTTCCCATGTGTGTGCAAGTCTACATATTCTAGTGAAGTGCTTCTTTAAGGGTGATGAGTGTCTTCCTAAGTGCAAAAATTTCTCCCTCATGCTTCCTATTAGCAGGGGAGAAAAAATATCAAAGATTTCTTTTGGCTACACATGTTGCTACACGAGGTGTTTCTTCTTGAAGCAGCCCTTTGATCTTTTTTATAGTCTTCAGTTGGCATGGTGGTGTTGAGGGGAGTGATGAAAATCCATGTAAAAAGGGTTGGAGTCATGAGGAGGTAGTGTGAATAATGAAGAAATGGAGAAAAATGGTCTCTATTTGTTTTTTTAGGCTGGACAAAGTGAACATTTTGAGCAAGTTCAGGTGAAATGAAGTGGATGAGTGATAGATGGGTGATAAGTAAATCATTGGTGGGCCCCATTCATAATTTCCTTGAGGAATTATGGCATTTTTGGTTATTATTCTCATTGAATCTCCCCCCTATAGCTGCACAAAATCCTCCTGTAGCATTACAGGACCTCCTGTAGCATTATAGGGCCTTCCTGTAGCATTACAGTGAGGAGGTGAAATTTTACTTTTTGGTTGGTTGGAGGGTGGAGAGAGATGGATGTATGAGTTAGGGGTGTGTATATGAGATGGTATGGATGGAATGATGGAGGAGAGCTCATAGGTGAGCTCATATAGCAGTGTCACGTAGCTAAATTGTTTTATTCATAGCTCTCAAATGGCAGACTGGATTGACTTAGAATGTTTTGTGCATTTTTCCATTATCCTTGTGCACCTCCCCATAAACACTCTTTTCCAATGGATGCATGAATCTCGAGAAAACCTAAAAATAGATATAGCTGATGGAGGCTAATTTTTCAAAAAAAGGGCATTGAAATTTGCTGAAATTACTGAAGCATGTTACCATCATCCATATGCATTTCCCCATGAAACTTGACTATAATTTTTGCCAACTTTTTCTTTTGGTGCTAACTTGTTTTTGTTGCTTACAAAGGTTGGATAGCACCTACATTCATCAAAGAGAGATACATGGAGAAAATATTTTTTTCATTTTTTCATTTTTTCTTTTAGGCCCACTAGTTGTCTCAATGGGGTTTTCAACTAGTAGGTCTTCCTAGGCACATCAAAGGAGGTCTTCACCTACGATATTTTCTTTTTCTCCTTTGTCTCTTTTTCCAACCCATTGACTACCTCATGGAAATTTTCAATCAACGAGACAATCTTAGGCGTATCAAAGGAGTTTTTCACCTAAAATTTTATTTTTCCTCTTACTTTTCATTTTTTATTTCTTTTTTCTATCCTACTCTACATGAAAAAACAAAATCTCTTTCAAGTATATGAATACTTCCAATGGATCCTTGTGCACATCAAAATGATATATAAATTGATGTGTTGTCTCAAAATATATGCTTTGACATGTAATTGAATTTCAGAGATCAAATTCTTTGACTTTGATGATAACAAGCACAATTAAAGAAGAGAGTGATTCTCCATATTGTTGATTTTTTGGAACCAAACCTCAATATCGATTTGATGCCCTTGGTTTTCTTCCTCATTTGGATCATTCTTCATGTATTCTTCTACCATGAGATTAAAATATTCCTCTTTTTATATATTATCTCTTGAACACATGGAGGATTTGACGGTAAACATGGGGGAACTTTTTCAATCTTTGATTACGATGTCTACTCCTCATCAAGTGCATCCCATGATTCTTTGGTCTTCTCATTTGAATCTTGTTTTTCTGAATGTTGTCCTTTAATGACATCAAGAGAATCAATTTTTTTCGAAACTCTTCCTAAGCTAAGATGAATTCCATTGAGATCAACAGGATATGTTAGGAAGTGTTGTACATCAGCATTGTAAGTGGGATGAGATACTTCCTTGTGTGGATTTGAAAATTGTGGTACAAGTAGTTGAGTGGGAGTGGATCTTTGAGATGGATGTGGTTGTGGTGGAGGAAGATTGTAGGGATAACATGGAGTTGGGTATGGAGGATATTGAGGAAAATATTGAGGATATTGTGAATTTCTCCCATAAGGTCCTTTCCAACGTTGTTTCCAAGCTTGGTTTTGGGGTTGATATGGCCAAGGTTGCCAAGGAAAGGGTGTGTTCCAATTAATTTGAGATGAATGTGCATAAAGTTGAAATTATGAATTAGGTTCTTACATCATACTAGGTTGACTAGGCTGCCATGGTCCTCTTGGAGCTACATAATATATTTGCTATGGTCATTGACTTGCTCCATTTTCCTCTTGGTAAACTTCCTTCAACCTTGGTAATGATGGGAAATATATAATAGCATGTGATTATGCATGGATAACACAAACATCAAGATCTTCTCTTTCCTCATCTTGCATTATTAACATTTCTACTTGTTTGTTTAGATTGCTAAGAATGACTACTTTTAAAGTCATCAAACAAATTTCTAAATTTAGCTTGAATTACCAATATTGATGTTGATTTACTTACTCTTTCCCTTCCCCTTGATATGTATTTTCATGTTTCACGAATTTCTCCAAATGATATTTGGTATACATCACCTCTACTCATGAGATCAAGGAGTTCAATTGACTCGTCCCTAATTGTTCTAAGTAATAGGGATTTTATTATGTCATATCCTAAATGATACAATTTTTCCATCTTAAAATTATACATGAACCTCTCTATTAGATAATCAAGGATCTCATTTTCTTTTTGATTCATTTTAAATGTTTCTTCTTTAATATCATGATCTTTATATTTTTCTAGAAATATGTTTTGCATATCATTCCATGATCTTATTGAATTAGTCCCTAAACTCATGAACCATTTAAGATCTATATCCTTCAATCTTTTCGGAAACAATCTCAACTTTTGAGTCTTTAGTAAGTAACCAAAATATCTATAAAGGATTTCAAATTCAAACAAAAAGGTTTCTGGATCCTTTGACCTCATACAATGGAAGTTGGGAAGGAAAGGTGGAGGGATGTTCTTCATATGAAAATTGACTTCAATATCTTGAATGAGAAATATAAGAGGATCTTCTTCATTGTTATCATCTCCATCCATTTATTCTATCTTCCCTACCACCTCTTCTTCTTCTACCTGCAAAAGTGGATGGTGATGTGGTTCCTATTGTACAAAGTGATCAAATGAGGAGCGTTGATGTCGGAGAAGTATTTTTAAATGATTATTTTTGGAATAAGAATGATAATGCAATGCAACTTTCTATTTTTGAAATTAAATATGACTAATTAATTTTTTTTCTTGCAAAAAGTAAAAAAAATGAATCAACTATGATAGAAAACAATGCATACTTTGACACCTCCCATACAATGATGCCAAAAGTGATGACCTCAATATTGCTACAAGAATGTTGAAACTCCTAAGTCTGCAAACTTGCATTATCAAACTAAGGTTTGTACAAACTTAAGAGGTGTCGGCACTGTATGTGAAAAATATAATGTTTCCTTCTTTCATTGATCTAATGAACTGAATGCCATAAAATATAACCTAAACTAGTTGCAGAAATAAACTATGCTACTCTAATACAAAAAAATCAAATCAACTATTATACTTGAAAAATTGAAATCATTAATATAATTACAAATTTCTTGGAAAAAAGAAAGTTAATATACAACACAACTAGGAATTTTAGAAACTAAGTCTACTTCACTTGCATTGAAGAGTTTCAAATGTGAAAATTGCTTCCTAACTCTATTTGTTGTTTTGTTATTTAAGTAGCGGAAGGAGGGGTCTAGAGTGGTCCTTAGGTCTCCCTAATCATGGATTTAGATGCTAGGGGTAATTATTCATCTATAATAAGTCAAATAATAGGTAGGGAGCAAAACACGTGAAGGAAATTGATGCTACACGTTTGCTATAGGTGATTGCTACAGGAGGTTTGTAATGATACAAGAGTGAGAATTTTGGTAAATTCCAAACTAAATCAAATTCAAATGGGATAGAATTATTTTTTTTATTAATTAGTATGTCTTAGATCTCAATTCCAAGTGGAATCACTAGAAAATAACCCTATTAACACGTGCTAAAAAAATTAGAAAAATACTACTCTAAAAACTCGAAATTCAAGAACTAGTTAGCTAGTTAACCTATGAAATTCATAACCTAATCAACTGAAAATCCAATGGAGTGACCTTTTTTATTAACTTGAATTTTTTTGTGACCTAATCCAATTGGAATAAACTCAAATTAATCTCATTAACATGTTCTAAATTTTTCTACAAGGGAATTCGAAAAATTCTAGGTTTGTGAACTAGTAAGCCAATTGAGGTACCTCAATTGTGAAGATGAATTTTAAAAGTTGTTATAATGATGAATCATTCTTGTGACTATGTAAATAACCTGAAAAATACATTAATTCAATCATTTAACCCAATCCTAGGATAAAAGAAGCATACATACTAAATGCAAAAATAGGAAAAATAAGAATAAGAGATGCATGTGAATAAGAAGTGAAAAGAAGAAATAAAATTATACAAAAGGGATCCCAGGCTCCTAGGATGGTGAAGCCCAAGGATATTCAGATTCCTATGAAGGATACCAAGCTTTAGAAGCTAAAAATGGCCACAAACTTCATTATTTGAATCAATCTACGTACATCCTTGCTAGAAATGAAAGTGGAGCTACAAAAATACAAGTTTTCTCCACAACAAGACTAAGAAGTACATGCCTCTAGAGGAAAAGTAAAATTGGTACTTGTAAAAAATGATGAGTAAGCATTCTCCTTGAAAGGAAGAATTTTTTTCCTCCATAATCCCTCAAATAGTGGATTTAGTTCCCAACACTAGGACCTTGCATTAAATGATAGAGAACACATTCCTAGATTTTGTCAATCTCTAGAGCTCCATAATTTTTCAATAATTTCATGATATTTTGTTAATTTATTGTTCAATATTGATCCTCCTCTACTAGGGATAAAGTCCCTAAATTATCTCCTCCTCCAAATTTTCATAATCTGCCCAATATTCTCACAATATTCTTCAAAAATAAATAATATTAGGCACATAATATGTAATCATCTTTAAATCTTCGTAAGAAGATACTAAAGCTAAAAAAACATTATTAAGTGTAGAAGGAAAGGTTTAATATATCCTTCAAGTGCCTAATAAAGGTTATATGGGCCTTAATTTGTGTCTAATTTAGATGCCCATTAGTATCTGCCCATGGGAATTACCCATGGTATTGTAACTTAGAAGGCTATAAATTTGGGCCTCGCTTTGTAAATAGACAAATTAGTCTACACAATGTAGTGGTATTATTTTCTCCGATTTAATAAAGAGTTTTCTTCCCTTGCATATTTTGATTTTTTCTTTCTCTTTCTGAAGAAGTTAACATCTCTTTGATATTTGCCCCAAGATCTAGATCATTCATGTCAGAGAAAGAGTTTCCTTAGCTTAGTTTTTCCATATCTATAGATCTAATTTGGTGATGATGGTTTTGATTTTATGTAGACCTTGAATGAGTTCTTGATGAGTTCATCATATGTAGATCTAGTTATTTAATGTCAATTTTCAACTAGCAATTTTGTGTGTGTCTACAAGACGTCAATGTTCTATAAGGGATTCTTCAATTGCTTGTGTCACTAATTGTGAAAAATAAATATTTTTAGTATAAACCTGCTTTCTTCTAAAACTTGAGGCATTCTTAAATGTTATGATATAGACCTTCCTGGCTCTATCATATTTTTTTGAATTCGTTCATCGTGGTTGAGACCGATTTTGTGGTCAAATGCTAGAGGTGGAGGTTTATCTGCTCCAATATATTTTTCTCCCATAAGAAACCAACGATCAAAGCTACCCAATTCTTTGGAATTTCTTTAATCATTTTTCCTTTGATAGATCTATATGACTAGCTCCATCCAGTTTAAAAATGTTTTAGATGCATCATGTTCCATATTTGTGGATTCCATTGATCATATGTTCATGGCCTCCAATGTAGCAACGATCACAGTTATAAATTTTTGAGGACGCCAAGGAAGATATACTTGGTATATATTGATATAATTAACGTCAGTGCTGGTGTTAGCCGAATTAGGGCTCACATAAGTTTCCTCCATTGCTCATCTAGGGAAAAGTTTAGTGGTCAGATCTAGACAAATTCAAATAATATAAGTAGTTGGATGAAAGAGAGAAGAGATAGTTGTCATTGAATGCACCCAACTTTTATGTGTAGGATTGGTAGGCATCCAGGGCCAATATCCATGCACTAGAAACAACATAGGCAACGGTGTGGGTGATGATCCCGAGCTTTACAAGACAACATATGTATTTCGTGGCTCCCTAGGGGCCAAAATCACCCCTTCTCCCCCTCTGCAATAGCCCCATCACCAGGACCTCTCAACCTCTTTTCTCTTTGTGTGACTCATTCACCCACATCTCTGCTTTTTCTCAACTAACACACATGCTAAATCTTGAGCAACTTGCAGCGACACATCGTCAACAACAACACAATCCTTCTTCTTCATCGTCTTCATCCACTACGCTTTCTAGAATAAATCTCTTGGACATTTTTCCATATGGCAGGGCACCTACACCCACCTAAACAAAGGTCATGGAGGTGTTATTGAATCCCTTGATGAGGCACAACATGATAGTCAAAGACATCTAGGTTAAGGATTCTGCATTGTTGAGATGCACGCTCAAATCCACCAAGCTCTACTTTCGAACTAGAGCACATGTGGGCTATGGTCCTCCTCGCAACACCCCTACCACCCATAGCGGGGATCATTTTTATCGTGTTTTAAGGTCAACACATGAAGGGAATGCTTCTCCACATTGTATGAAAGATGCATTCTGGTTCCTAGGAAAGTCATCCCTTGCTTCTCTCAGCTCCATCGCTAGACATCTTTGACTATGAAATGATATGTTCAATTCATTGCTTGATTACTTGCCTCTACCAGCGAACGAGGTGTCATCATAAATATTGGTTGCCTCAAATCCTAGTGTCACTAGCACATAATTGGCAAGTTTGGACCATAGTCGCTGGTAGGCATGCCTATGAAAGCGACTTTAGGTCTCCGGTCACTCCCTTACCCATAGCATGAGAGTGACTGAGCCTTAAATTGTCTAGAACAATAATGGAACCTAGGGATAGGTAGTCTAAGTGACTCACTTGTCTCCTAAGGGTTCTGTTGATGGTGTTGGATGAATGTACATGAGGTTTCATCAATTCCACTTCCTTAAGGTCAACTAGGAGGTCGAATCTGATCATAGTAGCCTCTCGTCTCATGTTTACCCCAGTTGGAATTTTTACTTACATGGATGTGGGAGGAGAGTGTTACATAGTGGTATCAGAGCATGGTTCAAATCTCATAATACATGGGTTGAATGTGTTAATCATGCATGTGTGTCTCCCACGCTTAGATTTCATGTGTTTTCTGCATTTTTTTAATGATTGATTAGGGTTGTAGTATGCTTGCCATGAAAAATTTGATGTTGATTTCATGAAATGTATTTGAAATGTGTATGTGATTGACTGTGTATGGATTACATGTTGCTTATATGTCGATTTCATGGTACCTACTTACATACTTGTATGTTAGGTTACATATTGAATATTTGGATTACATGTATCAGTCCTGTAGGTTGATTGCAAGAACTAATTGATTATGTTTGACAGCATGTGCCTATCTGTGTTTTTAGTTGGTTAGGCATTTCTTATTGATGAGAACTAGTATTGCAGTAAGAAAGTTACAACTCCTGGGGCTACCAACTTTACTTTATCAACACGGGGTTCATACAAACTTGGAGGTGACAGTGTTGTATACACAAGTAGAAGTGATTTGTACACTCTTTATCACTGATAAGATGGCGATAAACCACTATGGTTTATCAAACCATCCTTCTATTGATTTAGAAGAAGCGTGATTACCAATGAGGAAAGGGGAAATTTACACTAACTGAAATCTTGTCTACTGTAGTAAGGAAAGACTAAATCAAATTCTTAGACACACCATCCATATAACTAACTGATAAGAGGCTTTGCTTCAAAAGAATACTAAGTTAACATGTGTGTAATCCCACTATCCTGAGCATGTAATTTGAAATAACCAAACATTCTACTGTTGTGCATGTAAATGAACACAATAACTCTTTTTTCCTTTTTGTCCTTATTGTGTGAAAATGTGAATGCTAAATCATCTTGGTGATGTGGTAGGTGGGTTAGAGATCGTGGTGAAAGGTTAGATGGCTTGGGAGGCAAGTAGGGGTATTATCCTATCTTCTTGGATGCTTTTTTAACAAGTTGACCTCAAAACAGGGCAATACAGGTCGTCCTACAGGATGTCATAATGCTTCCTATAGGATGTCCTAATGCTCCTACAGGATCCAGCTGAGATCAATAGGAGTGATTTGGAAGGTCGTGTAGGGCTTAGGGAAGGTGAATGGTGGGAGAAATAAGGCAAGGGAGTGCTTCAAACTTCTTCAGAGCTCAAAACAGAGATTGTAAGGTAGTTTGATTTGCTCAACAAATCTAGAAAGTTGTTCTTATGTAAGGATGAATTGTTTGATGGATGTAGTGGAAAAAGTGATGATCATGGATGGATGAGGTTAGGATGGGGTTTCTGGTCATGAGATCTCCTTGTACTCTTGGAGCTCCTGCACTGCATCAATCACTGGAATTTATCCATGAATCATGTCAAATAAGGAAGATTTTCAATCAATTAAAGAAAACAAAATTTCATTATCTAGTTGTCTAGTTTATGCATGGATATACTTGAATAATAATGTGAAACACTATTATATCTAATACAAGGTTGAATATATCAGAAATCACAATTGAATCCTATTCTTGAAAACTGAAAATATGTTAGCCTAAGTAGCAGAAAACCCTAAATTCCATGAGAAATCAGAATTCTGTCTTTTTGGGCTGCATAGGAGTTATTTCCCCAAACCATGGTCCCTTAAGGGAGGAGTGAGGCCAAAGCTACCTACTATTAGATTTTTGGTATTCCTTTATCTTTTTAAGATATCTTTAAAGAAATGCACAAATGGAAGCAAACTAATAAAATCCACAACTACTTGCAATGAAATAATGCTAAAGAAAATTCAACCATTAAGGTATGAAATCAACTAAGAATACAAGTACAAGGAGAGGAGCCTTTGCTGCTAGGGTTGGTTCCTAGCCCAAGAGTTTCAACCCTTTGAGTCAACTCAGTCCCAGATCAAGGAAATTCTCATTGTCATTATCATATCAGAAAAATTACATAACAATGTCTTCCACAAGTTTTGAACTCGAAAATGCTTAGTGATCTTACATAAAAAAATTTGAATCCTAATGAGGCTCTAGGCCTCCTTATTTATACAACTAAAGTCTCCAAAGACTTCCTTAAATGTAGGGAGGCTTGGCTCCCAAACTCAAGAAGAACTGGCTCTTTAACTATCTCTGGCTTAGCCACCTTTTGACCTTCATGACTCGGTGGCTTGCAACTCCGAGCTAGTGTGATTTGATGGAGGAATATTTGAATGAGTGAGGATTAAATGAGGAGGATATATCTCCTACAATGTCTCCTCCTTGTCTCATTTGATTTTCTACCCTTAATTAGCTAAAATTTCCATGATTTGCTGTCAAAAACCTGCAATCAATGCACACTAATCCACTAGACAAAACATCTTACTTTTACTCTTCTCATTAAGCAAATTATGATTAAAATATGTAAGGAATTATGAGAAGGGTTTATTTAAATAAGCTTGGAGGTGTATTAAGGTCCATATAGTTAGCCAATGATGAGGCTCATCATCACCACCCTATTGAAAGCATTGCTCATCATTTGAGCAACTCAATCTGTATCTATGTCCTTCATTGCTCTAGTGGCCTCCCTCGCATCCCATGCTTTTGTTGTAGTTTCCTCTTCCTATGAATAGAATCTTGCCTTCCTCTCTATTTCTTCCCACTACTTTCTTTCTTCCTCTCCCTTCCTTCCTTCCAACATTCCTAAGAGCATTGGTGGGATGAGTCTCAAGCCAATCCAATTGACTTTGAGTCTTTGTAGAGATTGCTAGTACATGGGCGTTTCGTTTAGTGCCTCTCTAATTCTTTGAGGAGAATGGTATTCTCTGATTTTTAGGTTTTAGGGAAAGGTGTTCCATCTCCTTTGGAAATATTCCATGATGTCATCTCCTAACAACCTGAACATGTCTTCAAAGTGTGTGACTGCTTGCTCTTGGGCAACAAAGTACTTAAACGCAAGCTTAGGATCATTTGCAATCAAGTTGTGGGTGTTGATGACAATCATTGGGTTAGATTGCTCATCTCTTACCATAAGGGGTTCTGTCTCTTCTCTTTCCATTACCTTCTTCATATCTGCATCTCTTTCCTCCTCATAATTCATCCATGAACTTGGGTCCCGCACATTCAAATCTTTCAAGGCCAGATTGTGTAGGTAAAACTCAAACATTTTTGCTCTAACTTCTAAGGTTCTTTGATGATAGAGATCAATGAATTGTCTATATTCTTGGAAGGGCATATTGCCTCTCTGTGCTAAATTCTTAATTTGGAACTATAGCCACTACTCCTTAAGATAGAAGGTATAATACTTTGTTGGCATCCTCCACTGGATTGCCTCTAACGATAAACTGGCCATATGTGTCAACTAAACTTCTCTTTCTTGTAATTGTCCCCTCAGCCATGCATTCTATGCTTCTAACTGAATTTTCATCATTGCATCTATGTCCCTTATGCTGCTCAATTCTCTTCCCATCTCCTTTACTTTCTCGTCTTTGTGGCCCACATCCTCCACTCATTTGGACTTGGAAATTTGTATCCACTTATGTGCTCTTTCCCTTTCTTTATCAAGCTCCAATAATAAGGGGATGGAAAATTTATATGGGATGACCCTTCCCCCTTCAATGAACCTGTAGTAAAAGTTGAGGTTGGGTTGAGGACTAGGTTCTCTTAGTTCTGGGTCTTCCTTCTTTGTTTCTTGCTGAGTGATACCTTCTTGGTCCATTTTTTGAGTTTCGTATAGGTTTAGTATAGTTTCCTGTAGGATGGCCTTTGCTTCCTGGAGGTCCTTCTATGTCTCCTATAGGAGACCTTTTCACTTTATAGAGGTAGACCTGGTGACAAGCCTCCAAACATAAGTGATGGGAGATTTGGGAGAGGCTTGTCCTGATGATCCTTCTCCTTGATTTTTCTCAAGAGCAGCTACCCTTTCTTACTGCTTTTGTGTGTCTTCAATGACAATATGAATTTTGGTGGGTGTTTGAGGTCTTCCTTACCTGATTCTTATGCTTTTTCTTGTCCTAAGTACAATGTGGTTTGTCTCTGTCTCTTCCATTTTTTCTTGATAGGTGTATTTAGGGAAGTAAGAGCATTTGTTTCCTCTTTCTCAGTGGGTTATAGAGATACACTTGTTGATTCTTCCCCTTATTTTCCTTGAACTATAGACCTCTATTCTTTCTTGCCTTTTGTTTCCTCTTTTCCATTCTCCTTCTCATCCTTGTCTCTCTCTTCCTCTTCTTCCTTGAGTTCCTCACTCTTTTCATCTATTTCTTCTTTTTCTTCTTCTTCTGTCTCTTCTTCATTTTCTCCTCATTTTATTCCTCCTTTTCCTCCTCTATTTATTCTTCATTCCTCTCACTAGCAGTGGGGCTTTTGTCATATTCAAGAGATTTTATTTCTCCCTCTGCCCGCATGTCTCTGAAATTTTTCCATGTAATAGGGATTCTTAGGTTTTGGAGAGAATCTTCTAGGATAAGTTTGATTAACCCATGATGGGATAGCTATTGATGTTTCCCTTCCTGCACTTTGATGCTCATATCTATCACTTATTGAAGAAGAAAGTAGGGTATACTTAGTTTTTTTTTAGGATGTGTGTCTGCTCAAAATCTTAGTTCTTGGAGAATCCTGAAATGGTATCCATACACCACACTATATCTCTCTTCACATGATATATATTTAATGAGGTGGTAGCTAATTTCACTCCAAGGGTATGGAAGGCTTTCTCTTCTGACCCCATTTTTGTCCTTCATCGCTTCCTCCCCTTCTAAGAAGAATTTCTTCTTTGCAAGGGTGTTGTTACCCTTATCTTCCTTTCTCCAAGGCAACCCTAAAGGAAGTGTGGTGATTTTACCTATGACTTCAGGGGTGATTTCTATTGGGGGCCTTTCACCACAATAGTGGCATGGGTCCTAGTTAGTTGTATGAGTGAGAGAGCAAAGTCTCTAGCCACCTCATCATCATATACCCTCATTTTTTCAAAGAAGCCCATCCAATTGTGCCTTGTGAAGATTTCTACTATAGGAGGGTGATGATGAATTCTCACTATGTTTGTGGGTTCCCCCTTGTTAAATCACCCTATCATTTTTCTTTGGTAATTATGGAGGATTGTATAGGTATAAATTGAGAATTATAGTGGGTGAGAGATTTAAATGAGGACACTGCAATATAATTATCCTTGAATGCAACTTCCTTAACCAAATGGAGGATTTTTCTTTACTTTTTTTAACTGGAAAATGTGGGAAGGTATAGCTCCTACATCCTCGTTACTGTTTGATGAAGCCAACCTGTGATGTTTCCTCCCTAAATGCCCATTGATAATCTTGTAGATGATTGCTTTGTATCCTGTAGGTCTTCCTGTAGGATACTGTAGGTGCCTCTGTACTACAAAATACTCATTGTATTTCTTGTAGATGTTGCCTCAAGAGGCCAAGAGAAACCTTTTTTTGATGAATCCTCGAGATTGTGAATGTCTTATTTGCATGGAAATCAATGTTTTACTTCCTCATATGGGTGATCATGTGGGATGGTGTGTTGGAAATAATACTGAGAGGGGGGGTGAATCAGTATTATCAAATCTTTTCCAATAAACACTTGCAGATCGGACTAATGAAACTTGTATATACCTTCCAGATTTTAATGTAATTTATTCTTTAGATCTTAACCATTAATCTGTATGTCAGAACCATATAATCATAAACAAGAACAAGAAACATAGACAGTCACACCAAAGAACACCAGATATAAGGTGGAAACCCAATGTGGGTGAAAACCACCTGCTGCAATATGTATTTATCTTCTTTCAAAGAAACTTCCTTTTACAATGATTTGTACTGGTGCAGTCCTTTTCCAGTATGCAGGCTGCAACCTGTAGAGAGCTACAACCCTCTCTCATTTTCCAGCTTCTCCTGGAAGGGAGCTACAACCCCCTTAGCTCTTGTACTAGCTAAGATACTAGTACATAGGTGCTGACCTATAGAAGGCTACTACCTTCTCTTTCTTCAAGGGACAACGTTTCATAAATTTTCAAACTGGATCCAAAACATCAAGTACATGTGCATCACCCAATCTCCTTTAAACAAATAACTTCTGAGAATGCAGTAACCAGAAAATAACACCAGTAACCAGACACCAATTTAAACCCAAATCTTTGCAGAAACAGATAAAAGATAGCTAAAATTTATTTCAAGAAAGGTCCGCAACTTCACGAAAGGAAACCTACGGATATCCGCACTTCTGCCATGACGAGTCTACACAACCCTGCACCTGCTTCTTCTCTGGTTCTGCGTACCTTCGCTCTGCGCCATTTCCGCTCCTGCGCACCTCTGGATTTAGACAGTTTATCAGTTCCAAACCATACCCCAGACTATCAAAATCATAGATCCATTCACGCGTCAAAGGGATCTCAACTTTTTAGTAGATATGACGTATAATGCTTCAGTTTCTCCATGATTCAGATTCAACTAAGTCTCACCAACCGATTATTAGAAATTTAGATCTTGCTCTTCTTAATATTTCCAACACACTTGTGTTTAGCCAAATGATCTCCTTTCCTTTTTATAAGCTAGGCCTCACTGAAAACCATGGATCAAAACCATTGAGAAACAATACCACCGACCCAATACTTGGGTTCAACTCTTTTGGATGCAATACCACAGACCAAAACCATAGGATCAAAAACTATCGAACTAATACCATGAACCAACAATAACATTTCTCATGTGCATGTTCTTTTCTCTGCATGAAAGTGCGTGAACTTTTCTCTGCATGAAGGTGCGTGAAATTTTCTCTGCATAAAAGAAACTTTTTTCTACATGAAAGTGTGTGAACTTTTCTCTGCATAAAAGAAACTTTTCTCTGCATGAAATTCCATGAAATTTTCTCTGTGTGAAAGTCCATGAACCAAAAAATAACTTTTCTTTCTCTTCCTGAAAGAAACTTTTCTCTGCATGAAAGTGCGTGAAAGTCCATGAACCAGAAAATAACTTTGTTGCACTATAATTTATCATCTGAGATGAGTGGGTTGCCATCAAGTACAACATATGTATCATAATGCCAACAATCTCCCCCTTTGGACTTGATGGCAACAACAACCAATCACTCTCCCCCTTTGACATCAAGGGCAAAGGGGCATACTACCATACTCCCCCCTGAGTACCTGCTGAAAACTCTAAATGAGGTCCCCCTTTGTATATACTCTGTGCTAAAATGATGTCTGAAAAAAGATGTTCTACAAGAAAGAACATGACTCCATACATCATAAGTAACCTTCCTATCATCAAGACTCATACATACATCCATCTCCCATCCAAGTGTGAATACACAAGATAAACAAAAATCATTCATCCTAGGCATAGTGGGGAAACCAAAATAGGTCGTTACATGACCTTGATATGAAAAGAAGTACATGACATAGAGATAAGAACAACTATCATCAGCAGAATCATTCTTCAGACCAGCACACATTGATCTACTCCACCAGAAAACTCTTGAGAAATCAAATCAAGGACTTCTAAGATAATGCCAACAATGCACCATTAGAAGAATATATGCTCCCCCTGAACCTGTGCCAGATGATCTCTGATAGACCCATTCGACCCACATAGACCGGCAAATGTACGTGTATCCACCTGCATACAATTAACAAGATTCAACAGAAGGATGATGCATCAACAACACCCAGCTTCTGTTTGAGGTATTCAAATGTCTCCCTGGGCAATGGTTTGGTGAGTATATCACCAACTTGTTCCTTGGAGGGAACATACTCCAATTTGACGTTTTGTTCCAGCACTTGTTCCCGGAGAAAATGATACTTGATTGGTATGTGCTTGGTCTTTAAATGCATGAATGGGTTCTTTGAAATGCTGATTGCACTTGTATTATCACATAAGATGGAGTACAAGTGATTTGAAAATCCTGCAAAGTTTGCATCATCCAAAGGAGTTGTGTGCAACAAGATGCAGCAGCCACATATTCTGCTTCAGCTGTAGACAAAGCAATCGAACTCTATTTCTTGCTGAACCAAGATACTAATCCGGAACCCATAAAGAATGTACCACCACTAGTTCTTTTTCCATCATCCACGCTTCCAGCCCAATCTGCATTTGTATAAGCATGAAGAGTGATATCCGCATCTCTAGGATACCATATGCCATAGTTTTGAGTTCCTTGAAGATACTTGAAAATTCTCTTTACTGCCTGAAGATGAGTTTCCTTAGGATTTTCCTGAAATCTTCCAACCATTCCTACTACATGCATGATGCCTGGTCGGGTACCTGTTAAATAGAGTAGACTTCCAATCATGGATCTATAGGATGGTTGATGCACTGCTGCTGATTCATCTTTTGCACTGAGGCTGCATCCTGTGACCATAGGAGTACATACTGGTTTCGAATCTTCCATGCCATACTTCTTCAAGATCTGCTTGAGGTGCTTGGTTTAAGATAAAAAGATACTGCCTTATTTTGTTGGATTTGTAAACCAAGAAAATATGTCGGTTCTCCAAGCAAAGACATTTCGAATTCCTTCTACATCACCAAGGCAAATTTTTGACTCATAGCTTCTTCATTACTGCCAAAGATGATATCATCTACATACACAACAAGTATTAGCAATTTGTTATTTTCAAATTTTATATAAACATTGCTATCTGTTGATCCTTTTGAAAAACCTTGTTGATGAAGGTATTTGTCCAGACGATAGTACCAAGCCCTTGGAGCCTGTTTGAGACCATAGAGAGCCTTCTTTAGATTGCATACAAGATTTGGATCATTACCAAGGATGAATCCATCTGGTTACTTAATGTACACTTCTTCTTCTAAGTCTCCATTCAGAAAGGCTGATTTCACATCCATTTGAAATACTTTTAACTTCTGAAAGCTAGAGAGAGCAAGGAACATTCTGATGGCCTCAAGTCTAGGAACGGGAGCAAAAGTTTCCTCAAAGTCTATTCCTTTTTGTTGAACATACCCTTTACAAAAAAGTCTGGCCTTGCTTCTAATCACTTCCCCATTTTCATTCAACTTGTTTTTGATGATCCATTTTGTCCCTATGACATTCTTATCTTTGGTCTAGGAACCAACTCTCAAGTGTTATTCTTTTCAATCTACTCCAGTTCTTCATCCGTTGCCTTGACCCAGCATTCATCTTTGCATGCCTCTCTTACATTTTGTGGTTCAGTGGAGGAAATTAATGCTAAATAGCTTGAAGCTTCTGCAATTATTCTTCTTGTTTGTATTCCTGCCTCTTTTTGCCCCAAAATTTGAGATTCTGGATGATTCTTCTGAACGTACCTAGATAAAGTCTTTTCTTCTATCCTTATTTGTTCTTCAGGCTCCTCATGGGTTTCTTCTTCATCATGAATCTAATTTGATGTTGATGGATAGTCCTCATCATCTTCAAAATCTTCAGATCTTACCTGCTTAGGAGTGTTTGCTTCTTCATCAACCACTACATCAATACTTTAAACAATTTTTCCAAGCTTTTTATTATAACACTTGTAAGCTTTGTTGTGGGGAGAGTAACCGAGGAGAATGCCTTCATCTGCACTAGGTTCAAACTTGCCAAGATGTTCATCAGTATTATTGATATAGCATTTGCTTCCAAAAATTTTGAAATATTTTATCGAAGGAGTCTCACCATATCAGAGCTCATGAGGGGTTTGAGTGCTGTTCATCCAGACGTTTGTTTTGTTGAGAATAATAACTACAGCAAATGCAGCTTCACCCCAGAAAGTTGTGGGAGTTCCAGACTCATCAAGCATAGCACGAGCCATTTGTTGAACCATTCTGTTCATCCTTTCCACTACTTCATTTTGCTGAGGAGTCCTGGCTATAGAGAATTCTCTTCTTATTCCATGTTCTTCACATAAATCGAAAAATTCATTCGAGGTAAATTCTCTTCCTCGATCAGACTTGAGGCATTTGATTATGTGATCTGATTCGTTCTCAACCAAAGCTTTGAAGGATTTTAATTTTTTGAAGGCTTCATCTTTGTGCTTCATGAGTCCTATCCAAACCATCCTTGAATAGTCGTCAATGAATAATATAAAGTATTCTTCTCCCCGAGGTGACCTTTTCCTAGACGGATCACATACATCAATATGGACAAGCTCAAGTGGCCTGCTAGCTGATCCTTCCTTCTCAGGGAAGTTAGTTATAGTTTTCTTACCAAATTAACATGATTTACATATTGTATTATCTGGAATTTTGATCTCTGGAAGACCATGAACTGCCTGGTATTTGCATGCTTTCCTTATTTGCGAGAAGCTTAGATGCCCCAATCTCCGGTGCCATAGCCAATGTTCTTCATTCTTGCTTAGATAGCATTGATGTTGTCCCTTTTTGAATATGTACAAATTATTTGGAGTTATTATGCCTTTGATCACTGTTTTTCTTGTATCAAGATTACGAACACTACATCCATTTGATCAAAATATTACCTTTGTTCCTTGATCGCACGTCTAACTGACACTCAATAGATTGTGCTTTAAGCCATCAACATACATAACATTTCCTTCTTTGACTTTTTCTTTTAAAAGAACAGAACCTTTACCTTTTATGAGTGTAGGGGTGTCATTTCCAAATGAGACCTTCTTCTCCTTCTCCAAGGCACTATATGACTGAATTTTTTCTTTGTCACCTGTCATATGTTTCGAACATCCACTGTCAATGTACCATTGATTTTCTTGCCCTTCCGCATATAAGGCTATACCACATCTTTTTGGTTGTGATTCTTTCATTCTCCATGTTTTGATATTTGAGGTTTTCTCCTTCTGAGTTGTCTGCTGAAACCTGCTCCTGCATTTAGAATCTTCATGACCAAAATTATTACAAATAGAACATTCTATTTCATTTTCAAGAGTAGAAAATTTATTGTAGGTCCATTTCATGATCCCAGTCATACTCCTCTGTTTATGAGTTTCTCTAGTCATGATAGTTTTGTAGGAAACACATTGAGCTGCTTTGTGTCCAAAGTTGTGACAAGAGAAACATTGACCATTGAAGAAATTCCTGCGATTATCAACCCTGCGGACCGAATGATTGTTGTTTTCATTGACATCCATTCTTGAGGCAAATTGAGAACGATTTACCTATGGTCTATTTTAGCTTCTATTTATCCTTGAATTAGATTACCCCTGATTTACTTGGTGAGCAGCATTGTGCCTTTGCTGTTGATTGTCAATTTGTTCACTTCTCCTTGCAACATCAATATAACTTTTAGAGGTGGATGGCTTTTGTGCTTGAGATGCTTCTTCGTTATATCCTAGACCTATCTTGATTAGTGGAGAATGTTGCACTTTGATAATCTCATCTAATGTTTCAGATCCTTTAACAAATCTAAGATTAAGAGCTTTAGTTTTCTCAATCTCTTTTCTAAGTTTCACTATTTCACGTTCTAACTTTTCATGATGTTTTTCACTTTCAGCCAGTTGAAATTGCAGAGTATCAATAATCATATTTTTCTCTTCTAAACAAATTTTGAGTTTATAAATCCCTTCATAAAGACCTTCTTCATCTATAGCATCCATGAAATCATCATCTTCAAAAGCCATTAAAAGTCTATAATTATTACCTCGTTCATATTCATCACTATTTGAGAGTCCATCACTGTCTTCATGAGTGCAGTAGCTTTTCTTACTTACATTCTGTTTCTTGTTCCATCTAACAGGTTCCTTACCTTTGTTAATATTATCTTTATGAGGACACTTGGCAGCATAGTGACCGACTCTTCCACAAGCAAAGCATTTGGAGGGTAACTTACCTTTGAATCTTCTAGCACCCCGTTGAAGGTTCTTGACAAAATTTGTTTCTTCCTCTTCTTCTAATATATGTCCTGACTCATAGTAATCTCCTTTACTTGAAGCCTTGAATGCAGCTTCTCTCCTGTCTGATGGTCCTCCTTTCCTCATTTCATAAGTGGTTAGAATTCTGTGTAGCTGCGACATGGTAATTTTCTGAAGATTCTCCTTTTCTTCTATTGTAGAAACTTTTGATTCAAACTTAGAGGACAAAGATCTTAGAACCTTTTCAACCAC